>PVPY01000462.1:0-53291 GCA_002982035.1 Fusarium algeriense
GGGCTGGGTTGTCTCAGCTGGCCGCTGCCTCAACATGCTGAAGCTTTCGCTTGACGTGGCCATGTTAAATGTTATCTCCTGAAGGGATATGCTCTCGTCAGGGGCTGTTTTCTAACCAGTTTGTTTGCCCAAATCTTCTCCTCAAATAGACGCCTAACGCTCACGTATGCTTTCCCGGTTGTGCCGCGTGCCTGCAGACAAAAATCTGCACTTGATGCTTTTTGTGCGACATCATCTCAAGCATGATGACACCTCATCCTGCACATCATCATGGATAGAATGAAAATTCTCGGTGTCGCACTCAATTGGTAGGTAGTCTAGGTAGTATACCCTCTTGTCATCTCTTTTCGCACTCGTCAAGAGCATAATCTCTTGGTTCTTGTCTATTCCGCCGTGGCTGGTCAGCCTCATATTGGTTTTTTTCTTTTTTTTTCTTTTCTTGTCTCCTCAATCATTATTATGTATTGTTACTCCCCCTCGGTGTTGGCGAGACTATCCGGCACCCATTGTCCAGTCAGCTTTGCTTTGCTTTGCTTTGCTTCCCTTTCTTTGCTTTTTCTTGTATCTGTTCCAGCGTGCCAGTGCCCTTGAGCCTTTCCAAATCAAGCTCCTAGCTCAACTTTGTCGCAAGGATGCATGCGCGTGTACATATTCGCCGTGATCTTGGTCCCCATTTCTTGACTATCTATCCCCTTGCACATTTGCGCCTAGCAGACAGAGAGCTCCACGGCCACGAGCCTCTCCTCTTATCGACGCCCTCAAAGATGACTTACAACACACGCCCCCTTTTTGTTTTCCTTTCTTTTTGCCTTGCCTCCATTCCAGTTGTCCCCATATCCTTGAACGCAAATTCACAGGGTTTTGCTTGCCTTTACCAGGTCAGCCTCGTCAGGCCTCACTTGTTGACTGACCGAATCGTTTGGTTTATGTACAAGACATCCAGCACGTCGCCTTTCTACCCGCTCCCGCGCCCGTTACCGTTGCCGTTGCCGTTGCCTGCCGTCCGTTTTAGACTGACGGAATCCGGCACGGCCCATCCTGAGGTCAAAACAGCTTTGCACACACCCATCGTGAACTTGTACCTAATGTGCCAGATCCCACCCATTTCAAGTCCCCCCCTCAAGGGGCTAGAAAAAGCAAACCCAACTTGGAGCCCCATCTACCAAAATTCCAGGGCCAAAGTCTAGTAGTGCGTACCTATGGATGAATAGTACGCACGCTTGTTGCGTAGTTGCCTCTCAGCAGAAACTTCAGGTCTTTCTTTTTTTGAGGTTTCGCTTGCCAATCCTTCCCTCCTCCTCCTCGTCAAAGCACAAGCTCACATAGTGGCTCATTTCCAACATATTAATTACTTATAATTTCTCCTCAACTTCTTTTGTGGTCCTTTCCTTCCAATATCCTCCTCCATTCTCATAATGAACTAATTTACTCGCATTGGAATACCAAATTCGTACTTCTAACCCTTGACTATCTATCTGCAACTCAACCTCACACAAGCTTTTTGTCTGCTTCAAATCCTGCATTGCCGCCTCGGTCACCCTTCCCGTTAAACGGCATCTAATCCTATTCTGCCACATCATCGTCCCAGAGTCCTGGGCCCAACCTGTCTGTTCGCCTTTGTCTTACCTTTCGGGCCTCTCAAATACATCACGCGTTGGGCAACTCTACATGATACCCGTTGACGCCCTGTTCTTGGAAAACCTCACACCCGGTGTATTCTGACACTCTCGCTACGTACAGCTCGCTTTAACTGGATATATAAAAACCCTTCATCTCCTCTCAACGTCCTCATTAGACTCGCATCAGCTTCAAATCCGCCTTGAGAAAGCTTTATTTCGAGCTACAACCACCCAGACCTGCCTTACCAACGTTATTTTGACTTCAAGTCTGTGGACCACCAAAAATCAGCCTGATAACTCAGCCTTCTTCTATCATTCTCAGTCTTGTTATAAACACTTCAAAATCACAATGGAGGTCCAATCCGCCTCTCCTACCGGCCATTGGCAAGATCAACTCGACAGTATGAAACCCCCCCACCTTACCTCGCTTGACTCAAACTTTCGATCTTAACTACTGACCAGATGTTTGCCGAGATGCTCAATTGCGTCCCCCTGTTTTTCAAATTGTGTCAGATCGTCGAGGTATAATGCTCCTCAAGATGATTTCCGTGTTCTAGTGCTTAACTCAAATTCTTATAGGTGGACGAACTGCTTGGTCCAGCAGAGTGACTGTTCATGGCAAGACTCTCTCAGCTCGTTTCTGGTACGACGGCAAGAATCTCAACAATGCCAGAGAAGATGCTGCCGAATGTGCCGTCAAGTGGTTAACTGGATCTGATTCTGGTTCTCCCACCCAGCAATGGAGTTGGTAGACTTGCGATGTGGAGGGGTCACTCCTCTTCATATGCTCAACCCACTCATGCATCACTGACGTCTACAAGAATGGTGGTCTGGCCATTTACGAATGAGGATGTTATCTTTTTGTGTTATTGTGATTTCCCTTGGATCTTGCCTTCTTCGAATCAAGCACCTGGAGTTTGGCAACAAAACTTACGAAACGGGGCAAGGTTATGGTCACCACGCAACTAGCGCTGGAGCAGAAGAAGCCTTAAGACCGTGGATTGTACTTTATAGGTTGGTTAGCAGGGCGAAGTCGGATGTATTCATGTATGCCTTGGAGGGAAACGGTAGGGTATGTCGGTTATTACAATTCTTGTTCGGTGTTTGATGGAGTCAGTTACACGGGGGTCTCTACCAATGAGCCTTCACGTCGAGGTTTATAAAATCGCGTACGACAGCAAACGGCGAACTTTAGAACTATACAGTTTGATTCTACCCTTTTACACTCAAGGTATTCAGTTCTCTAGGTGTCGACGATATCTACTTCGAATAAGTAACCGGATTGATCGCCGTAAGATCAAGGGAGGCTCAAGTCCTGTTTCTACCAACATTCTGATACGGCAAAGTCAATCGAACTGATCCAGTCACTCTCAACGTCATTTTCTCACATACTGTTCCATCCTGAAAGGGAAGTTCACCCTCAAGGCATGCAGTGTACCCCCACCTTCGGTACAGCCACGGCGGTCACAATGTAGGTAGGACAGCTTAGCAGGTAACACGAAACAGCAGGCTCGAAGTTCCGACTGGTTTCTACTCTATATTCCCCTGTCTCGGAGTTTGAGAGCATGAGAATGAGGTTCAAAATATGACATGTGTTGTGTTACAGAATACCAAATGTCACTCGAGTTGAAGTTGGTGCCACACTTAGGAGGCTCTCGCAACATAAAATTCACCGGTGATAGATCCTGGTCAGCTATTATTAACTTGATACCATTAACTACTAGGTAGATATCGTGAATGCATTGCACCGGTATGATATCTCATACAAAGAGTTAAACAACTTTATCCTGAGAGGCCAATTTCAAGTTCAGCACTGATTAGTCCCAACTATAGGGAGCACCAAACGCGACGGCTGATAATTACTCTTCATATACAAGCAAGCCACTGTGAATTCAAATACTCCAATGTCATCTTTTCCTTATTTCACCAGAATGTTGTTGGTGTTGAAGTTCTGATGGGGTTATGTAAGCAGAACGTCAAACCTCGGATTATTGCTTCTCCGTTATTCTGAACTGATGGGGAATTTTGCATGGCGAATTTGACCAAGAGTCGGATCACAAGAGCCACGAGGCTGGTATAAATTCTACTCCACGAACGTTGTGCTAGCAACGCGGAGCTCAGTCATGTCTCCGAGATCGAGTATTTGGGGCGTATGTAGAGCTCTCGCAATTCGTTCGAGGCCTGTCACCCCTCGGCCAGCCCCAATCGTCAACTCTGTGCCGCGGAACCGATGGTACTCGAGCGAAGGAAACGACCAGCCTCCGAGGGCAATTGACAACTCTCAAAGGGACCAGGACGCTCAGAATGGCTCACAATTGAATGAGGGAGAGTCGACAGCGGGGAATGGGGATATTGAGGTAGGAGTTGTTTCAGAAGCTCCCATGTCTTGCAACTAATAGGCTGCGATATAGGTGACTTCTTCGACGACCAGTGCCGAAGTCCTCGACGATGCGACACTCGAACAATTATTTTTTGGTGGACGTACACAAAGTAGCTCAGTCCAGGGTGGCGAGGGTGGCTTAACACCGGCACAGGAGGATGTTCTTTACCGAGAGGGTACTATTCCTTCAGCTGAAAAGGCCGAGGCTCTCGTTGCCGCAGCAGAGAAGGATGAGCTGGAGGCTACCGATAGCACTGAAATGCAAAACCCAGGACACAAATTTGGTCTCCCGAAAAGGCCATGGCCGCAAGGGTTTAACCTAAAGAAGCGTTATCATCCTGTGCTGGAGCAAATTACTCGGCTCCTCATGAAGGATGGCAAGCTCAGTGTTGCTCAACGAGTTAGTTCCTATCTACGTTATAAAATGGGAGGCAATTGGCTAACAAATGGACTAGAATATGGCTATTGTCATGAACTGCCTCCGAACCTCACCACCCCCGATCTATAGTCCGAAATACCCTTTACTGCCCGGAACGCCCCCGGCCGAACATCTTCCACTCAACCCAATCCTGTACATCACAGTCGCCGTAGATTCGGTGGCACCTCTTCTCAAGATCCGTAACGTAGCCGGCGCCGGCGGTGGTGGTCGCGCACTGGAACTTCCTGTCCCGCTGGGTGTGCGGCAACGACGACGAGTAGCGTTCCAGTGGATCCTGGATGTGATCAACAAGAAGCCCTCCAAGGGTAGTGGACGCAAGCAATTCCCTCACAGAATTGCTGAGGAGATTGTTGCCGTTGTTGAGGGACGCTCGGGTGTGTGGGAAAAGCGAAAACAGGTGCATAAGCTGGGCACAGCAGCACGAGCTAATGTTGGATCTAACAAGCTCAAGGTCAAGAAGAAGATGTAGATTTAGACGGACGCCTGGTCCTTTGGTTGTATAGTAGATGTGCAAAATATGTAACTGTATGAAGATACTATGAAAGACGCATTTAATGTTACTTTACCTGCTCGTCCAACTTTGTTATACAGTAATTTACAGACTACCTCAGAAACGATACCTTTAATATTAAGATGGTCAAGTTATGCTTTGAGGCTATGCTTATTCTCCCATTGGTGCCGTCGTATAGTGGAAACGAGAAGCCGAAGATATCGGCAAGCTGCCGAGAGCCCGGGCCCGGGTCCGGAGTGCAACAAGACCCGGATCGCGAGAATACGGAGTGCTCTGATATTTCTAGCTCGGAATGAAACGACACTCGGTTAGAAATTGAGTGACAAGCAAATCGGGGGATATGGAGACATTCGGTCCTTCTGTGCGAAAATTGAATATGCTTTACCTACAGAGATAAATGGATAGGCTCATGCGAACACGAAGTACTTTGGAGATATTATTGATTAATAGGGCTGAACATAACTCCGGAGATGCTTTACACTAGGCATCATATGAGTAGAAGATCATTCCATTCTCAACAAGGCTCCAGATCGAATCCAACACCGGTGAGAATTATTGTCCAATGATTAAGCTTTCGTTTAGAGGTGGCAAGATGATGTCTTTACATGACGATACAATCACTCGATAGTTTCAACAAGGGAGCCAGCCCCTCAGTAGGGTCCAGCAGTACAGTAGCACAAGCTAGACTTGAAAAATCCTCATTGGGCTTTATTTCTATTGTTCATGCATAACCCTTAGGTTTCTCTAATTTCGGCGAGTGAGTTGATAGTGATTAACCTCACGCAGTAGTGGTGACGGAGTGCCACTTTTAAATACCTTAACCGACAGCTTACGCACATCATTGCCATAATCAAGGTTGTCACAGGTACTGACCTTAAATGTTAGCCAGATCTTTAGTGCCCAACTTTCAGGTCGAAAGTAAGGGAGGAAGAAACAGTCCGAGATAACAAATAAATTTTTTGTACCATTTCAGATAAAGAGCGATGGTGTATATCAAGGGGTCAATTGATGACATCTTGAGTTAATCTGTAAGCATCCCCGTTAAAGTAAAACGCCTTTTTCTGCTGTTTTCATCTACTACTCCATGCTAGATGTATCAGTGTCTACCCCACTAACTCGGTGATCTCCCCTAGTTCTGTGACCCAAATTGGGGTGTGCTTGCTGCGCCGCTTCGGTCTGGGCTCTGGGCTCAAAATCCTCAAACTTTAGACTCCACGCCTCTGCTTCCCCAGAGCCTAGATCCCACTGCCACTGCCACTACCCTACCACTAACTGTACAAGTGCACGTCAACCTTTCTCCTCTCCCCTCTTCTCCTCTTCCTCTTCAACTCAGCTCAGCTTCATTATCCCTGTCACACAACGAGGCAAGAGAATATCACCACATTAGCTCTTGCATCATTGCTTTGATCGTTCTTTTTTTTTTTTGCATTGCGACGTTACGGAACGAGACATTCCGACAGCTTCACCGAGTTGCCTCTGACGTACCGCCCCGACCGAATTCGAGCACGATATCACTTATCTCGACGCATAGCGACCATCACCACCTGGCATTTCGGGAGGCGATAGCACATATACTCATTCTTCTTGAGCCCGCGCAATGTCATCTTGTGTTACACGTACACTGGCATACATACCTTTTGTCTAAAGAACCCCACCAAGCTATTAATCTTTGTGGGCGCGAACCTCGCACCGCTTGGCTGAGCTTTCGCTGCATTTCACCTTTACTACAAAACTCTGTCTCGCCCATTTGTGTAAAATATCTCGGTTCGATTTAACCGCCATCATGTCACACAATCAGCAACCCATGAGCATCGAGGCCATGCTCGATATGGAGCGCAAGGAAGTTCTCGCCTTGCTTGAGAATAGACCTCGCCCTGAGCCCTCTATGACAGGAGCCATGCGATCCGCCTCACCTTATGCTACACCTCGATCTCCCGTTCGGAGTATGTTGGATATCGACCATCAGCCAACACCAAGCTCACCACGCCAGACTGTGCGCAGTATGCTGGATACCAGCTCTCCCCCTCCACCGAGAATACGAAGCATGCTAGATACCGACACACCTCTATCCGGCCCTTCAAGGCCTTCCGGGACCAGCACGACTCCTAATTCTCCAGTCATGACCAAAGCTACTCTTGCACCTAGTAACACCGGGCACACTCGAAGCTTCTCAGATGCTGCCTCGAACCCCGTGGATTTTGGACCTCGTGCAGCTGCCCGTAACGACCCTACCGCTGGTTATCAATTTTCAGATATTATCACCCGCAACGCTGGTCAGCAACTTCCCAAGAGAAACACGCAGGGTGGCAAGAAGCTATCTGGGGGGAATGCTTTGAGTGAGGCACTCCGCAACGCTGATCTTAGTGGTTTGCAAATTCCTGGAGAAAGTGATAGCAGGCGCTCCTGGTTTGGCGGTAGCGGCAGCAGCCACAAGT
The DNA here is from genome assembly GCA_002982035.1 of Fusarium algeriense. Taxonomy (NCBI): domain Eukaryota; kingdom Fungi; phylum Ascomycota; class Sordariomycetes; order Hypocreales; family Nectriaceae; genus Fusarium; species Fusarium algeriense. Next base: position 7,385 of record PVPY01000462.1, read on the forward strand.
CCAAATCCCCTCACAATCGCCTGGGATCAAGGTCCAGGTCCCCAGCTCCTATAACGCAAGTTCTGACGCCAGGTAAAGCTATGCTTGATGATGGTCGAATTGTGGATATCAGCAATGCGTACCGTCGGTTATCAGACGCCAATCTGGTATACTCGGGCGGTAGCTTGTCAACATTACCCATGCGTAACCGCGAAGATAGCCAGAGTGGACGAATGATCAAGGACTACTTGAGCCCTGATGGCGAGCACCTTGGCTCAAGTGAGGAAGACGAGGCATACTCATCCGATGACGAAGATCGTGGTCGTAAGAAGGCTCCTAGGTCACTGAACCCCGATGCCATTGGTGGGACGGCAGATGATCCGACCAAGGAGCGCCGAAAATCAATGAGTCTTCTCGCTGCTGCCGAGGAAGAACGTAAGCTACTCCTAGCCTCGACTTGATCAGTAATGCTAACTTGAGTTTCAGGGACAACCGTTGCGGCGAAGCAACCACAGTACCGTTCTCTGCTTGATGAACCAGAAATCAAGATTACGACTCCTCTGGGCGAGAACACACGACTAAACAAAGGTGGCGGTGTGCATCCCAAGACAGCTTACGATCACATGTCAACAGTGGCTTCAGCAAATGACTCGGACGAGGAGGCAGATATGGATGATATCAAGCGGGCTCAAAATCTTTCCTGCTCCATGTCGAGCATTATCTCTACTCCCGAGTCTCATCGCGCTATTCGCATGATTTATCGTGGCGACTACAATAAAATTGTTCAACAGGCCGAGGAGGAACATCATCGACTGCGGAAATACCTTGTTGCGTCGGACCTGAGTGACGAATCGACACATGCTCTTGAATGGGCTATTGGTACGGTCCTGCGAGACGGTGATACCTTGATGTGCATCTACTGCGTGGACGAGGAAACCGGTATCGGGGGGGTCGACAACTCGGTTCCTGATGATCCAAAGGCCATGAGAGAGCAAGCAGCTGCTATCAATACAGTAGCTAACTCAAGATCTGCTGCGCCTTCAATGTCTGCTGTCCCAGACTTCGTGCGGAACTCTATTCGAGGCGACTCCTCAAAGAACAACACTCCGAACACATCTCCGGCACCTTCGAGCCGAGGAGAAAAGGGTCGGGCGGAAGAAGAGCGACGCCGAGCAGTCAAGGAGATTACGGACAAAGTGCTCCGCCTTCTGCGAAAGACAACGCTTCAGGTCAGGGTTATTGTGGAAGTTCTACATTGCAAGAACCCGAAGCACTTGATAACAGAGGTGATCGACCTTGTTAATCCAACTCTTGTAGTCATAGGAAGTCGAGGCAGGAGTGCACTCAAGGGGTAAGTTGAGCAACCAATACTCCCAGTTATCGAGTATGGCAGCGGCTAACAATGGGCAGTGTCATTCTAGGATCATTTTCAAACTATCTGGTAACAAAGAGCTCGATTCCTGTAATGGTGGCGCGAAAGCGTCTACGAAAGCAGGGCAAATACAGAGGCATAAAACCTGTGAATAATCTCAGCAACCCAGCAGCTCGAAGTTTGGCCAATGCGAAGATTGATTAAGTGAAGAATCGCATATCTTACAGAAATCCGGATTGTTTACGGAAGGGCACTTCGGAAACGCTCTACGAAGCTTGATGATTTGTTTTTGCTGGGTTCAAGCGGCGCAAGGATTACAGTTTATTCTTAGAAACGGGCTTTTGTCAAACAGAATTGGCGCAAACTTGGTGATTGAAAGTGGAAGAGCAAGCGCAAGCGGAAGCAGAAATCGAATGGAACATGACATATTGGGTAGAGAGACCATTCGTTAGGTTTATTAGTAGAAGCATTCCCCAAATCAAGGTATGAGTTGAAAATATCAGAATTGGTCCATGGTACAGTTATGATTTGTGATATGATCCTCTTATGAGGTAAGGTGCTTGCATGAACCACTACTAGGTTTCATTGTCTCGAGTGACATCACGTGCCGTATCTATCTATCTATTAATGCACGTCTATCGTAATTCCCAGCGCCAAACTATGACTGACTTGGAATATGCATTTATAGGATTTTAAGCTTGCACTCTTTTGAGCCAACGCATATTCGCATTAACTTGGGAATTCTGACCGGTTTTTTGGTCCACCCAGCCTCTCATTATGATTCGGATGAACAAAACAAGGGCAAAGCCAACCGTAGCTTACTACTACTACAGTATCCTTTTTTTCATACGAGATTCGCCACAGGGATTCTGACACATTTCATTGGTCTCTCAACCCGCAACCCTAGGGAATTTAAGCCTGTGACTCGCTTGAGCCTCGCCTCGTATGGCCCTGAACTGGGCCTAGGCCATTTCTCGCATCCCATCCCAATTCTCGCCTGGACCAACAACCAAAACTAACCTAGGTAATAACAGCAGGAGGCTGAACTGAAACGACCCTTATTACGGACGGACACTGACTGACACTGACTGGCACTGACTGGGAGAGTAGAGCATGAAAGTGCTCCACCACAAATATCGCATCTTTATGGCTTGACGACTTTCTATTTACCTTGCTCTATTTCTTGTCTCACTTTTTTTTATATTTGCATGCAATTATGAGACTTCTCAATACCAAGACGCTACAGCTTGAAAGCTTAGAAGAGGGGTCTGAAAAATACGCCATCCTGTCTCATACGTGGGGTACAGATGAGGTCCTTTTTGGTGACATACAGGATCCCACGCGCATGGAAGAGATTCGAAAGAAGAATGGTGCTGGATACCGCAAGATAGTGCAGTCATGTGAAAAGGCGCTCAGTCGCGGGCTCGACTATCTCTGGATCGACACTTGCTGCATCGACAAGTCTAGCAGCGCTGAGCTCTCGGAAGCCATCAACTCCATGTTTCGTTGGTACAACAACGCAGATATGTGCTACGCCTACCTCTCGGATGTCTTTCTACACGCTGTGGGGATCGGATTGACGTCTGGTTTGAAGCAGAGTCGTTGGTTCACGCGTGGATGGACACTACAGGAGCTGCTCGCGCCTAACGAGGTGGAATTCTTCGATCACAATTGGACGCCCGTTGGCGACCGACATTCTTTAGCTTCGACAATCAAGGAGATTACAGACATTGATGAGTCGTTTCTGCTCAGGCCGGAAGGGAAGAAGGATCGCAGGATATCGATTAAACTCCAGCGTGAAAACCTGGCCACGAGGATGGGCTGGATGGCCCACAGAGAGACAACGCGAGTTGAAGACATGGCGTACTCTTTACTAGGCATCTTTGGAATCAATATGCCCATATTATACGGCGAGGGCTCTAGGGCTTTCCTGCGATTGCAGGAAGAAATCCTCAAAAAGTCACAGGACCAGTCCATACTAGTATGGAGATGGCCCTTGTCTCGAAAGCCCGAGGAGAATACGCAACGAATGCATTTTCTTGCTGATAGCCCAGCCAACTTCAACCTTCGCACATACGCAGGACAAGAAGACTCGGGTTTGTTTGGTGTCAGGTTGACAGATCAAGGGCTGGTCCTTCGCGTGTGGAAGTGTCCGTGCAAATTGACGCGTTGGAACCATGACAAGACTGAACTCAAGGAAGCCAATGATCGATGGTTAGCTGTCCTTGACTGTAGTCTGTCTCCGGATACTCTGTCCAGGCCGGCTATAATTCTCAGTGAGAGCCCTTATGCTGAAGGTGCTTTTCGACGAGATCCTACGAGCGTCATCATGGTGATAGAACATGATCAGAGTAAGTCGGGATATCTGGATACTGGCGGTGGCAGAAATGGTGAGTAAAGGATCAAAGAAATATTAATGCTTCTGTATGAATGTCGAACTGACCCCCCGCCTTAGCAATATATTCCATTGAATACAAACCTGAGTTCAAGACAGAGACAATTCTCCTCGAGTCAGATTCTATCGAACCGGATGCTCGTCTGCGAGGAAGCTTCCCCTTCAAGGTCAATATGACCCTTAAAGACCGTGAGCTCAAGCAGCGAGCGGCTTATACTGGGTCCCAACGATATATCGTGGCGGGCAAGCTCGCTAATAAACCAACACAGAATCCCATCTACGGGGTGTTATTCCTTGGAGCTGATGATACGGATACTGAGCTTGTCGTATGGTGGGGACTGATAGAAGAAGGCACAGCCATGTACGACGTACATAATCGCCACAATGGCCCTCGAGTCTGGAGTAACAGTGTTCCTGTGTGTTTCGCCCAGTCGTGGAAAAACCTCACGGGTTCAGAGACTTGGGATGCTAAGCTCGCCGAATCATTGGCTGTGGATATGCTATGTGAGGAGTTTCCACTTCCGTGGAAGGGAACAGAGAGGCCGTCAGTGGTGGAGGTGGAAGATGGCTTGAATCTGCAGAACGCTATCAACGACCAGAAGCCCATGTCGACAGAGACGGTGATTGAGCTCTTCACTCAGTGTGCCCAGCCGGTGATTGAGTGCATTGGCTGGGGTATGAGACTCAAGGCGTCAATGAGGAGAATGGAGTTTTTGGGACGGCTGTGCTGTGAGCTGGCAATTGAGGAGAAGAATCCAAATGTCGAGAATGATGCTGCCGACTATGCATAGATAGATAGATATAGGAGCATGAATAACTGGTTGGACTGCATCACATGGTGGCTGTATCTATACGCAAGCAAGCATAGCTTTGTATGAGCATGAGATTATTGTATATATCAGCAGAAAATGATGGATGGTGGTAGTGAGTGCCTGGATGTAGATATGCCCAATGGTTATATATATATATGTTCAAGGAACCGTTGTGGTTTAAACTTTGAAGAGAATAGCACATTATGGGCTGAGCATCAGGCATCTTTTGTAGTGATCCTGGCCCTTTCGTCACTATAGATACCATCGCCTCATCTCTTTCCGCTCCATCCGTCATCACAGCTTTTGCCTACGTAGTAGGATCAAGGCCAAAGAGCAGACTAGGTCCCACTTTTTTATAACAAATGGCCCACAATCAACAACAAAAGTGTTGCCAGCGTATCAAGAACGTGAGCGTCGAGTCACAGTTGCGGTCTTATTGGTCCTCAAACCAAAACCAAAAAAACAACACGGTCACGAAACCTGTGAATGCCTGAATTTGCCTCAAAAAAAACCAGACACGCTATAAAGTCGTGGAATACGTCTCAGTTTCGTGTGCGGATCGTCTCATAAAGGGAATAAATAGTCTTATCTCTCTCAGGGTCAATAAACAAAAAAAGCACCATGTGACCTTTACGTGTTGAGCTTCAGACGCGTTAAGTGCATCCAAAAAGGAGCTTAGTGCGGGGGTCCGAGAAACGGTCTTGTTCTGCAAGGTTGGCGGGGCTTGATTGGATGTTATGCGTTGTCTAGGGGGAGGGAAGGAGGACCCAGCCTCGTTCATTTTGGGGTTTTGGAGGGGGGAAGTTATGATTGTGTGAGTAAAAGTAAAAGCAACGTGAAGAAGTGAAGTGAGAGTGGTGGTTGTTACTGATGTGCATCAATTTGGATGGTACGGTCTTAGTAAATGTCAGGTCAGGTTACCGAAAAAGGACTTGTGTTTCATATTGGACGTCTTTCCTTCCTTCCTATTCTTATGCTTTTATCCTTCCTTCCCCTTCTCATCCACATCCCCAGGTCGATCGGTCGGTCAGGGAACCTGTGACCCCATCTTCCTTCCCTTCTTTCCTTCCATGCACTCAAACATCATCCTTGCATAGGGAAAGAAGTTTGAAACTATATTCCTGAGCTTCTATTTGCCCTTTCTATTTCCTCACTCCAACAACTATCCGTCCATCCATACCAAACATTCAATACTTTGACCTAGAACTTCAAAAGCTATTTTTTGCCGTAACCCACCCCTCTTCCTTAATCAAAGACAAGACAAAACAAGACAAGACAGTGATAGAGAGAAAGCTGCAATTGACTCAGCTGTCGTCTCTATGACTTCCTTCTTCACGGTAAACAACAACGTCTCGCTCGTCAGCATCACTATTGCTCCAAGCACGTATCTTATCACTGTTGCTCTCCTTCTTGTCTTTGCCGTCATCTACGTTCCCCGTCTCTTGGCTTGCCGGTTTCCAAATCTAGGCATACCACTGCCATCGTTGGCTTCAATATTACGGCCAATATTTGGAGATCCAACAGGGAGTCAAAAAGAACCAACCAAAACTGAAAAGGCTCTACCAGAGCCGCCATTTGCCGCCACTGGGCTTGTATTGGAGGACCAGCAGCAACTCGTTCTCTCTGGGCAGGATATTGTCCTTGCACAACGCCGCCATTACCTTCAACAACAACAATTAGCTCAACAACAGCGTCTTCTCCTTGAGAAGCAGAAACAATTTGAATTTCAACAAGTAGAATATCGTCGTCGTCGTCGGGAATCTCACCAGGACTCGTCACCATCAAAACACTCTTCCGACAATGGATCCCCTCGAAGGTCTAGACGCCAGCCTACAGGACTTCGATCTCCCACCAAGTCCATCACTGCACCATCACTCAGCTCACCGCAGCGAAGCAGCAATGACAGAAGGGGATCTCGAGGACTCGGAGAACGCTTCCGCGGGTGGGTACTCCCCACCAGCCTGGCGAAGACTGGGAAACGGAGACCGGAGTAGTGGCTTCTGGAGAGCTCCTCAAGAGTTTATGCACCGAGGCATGAGCACTCTCAGGGAAAGTTCACCCGAACTGGATGACAGTGAGGATGATGGTGTCTTGGAGCGAGCTATTCGGACGAGGTTACCCAGAGGGAGTCAGAGCCCAGGCAAAGGCAGGAGCATGAGCCCCGAAAAGATGGATGACCCGACAATTCAGTTCCAACTCCAGGAAAAGACAAGTCCTTCAAGAGAGCTGAGCTTGCATGAAACAACGACGGATAATTGTAAGTGAAATTGTGGCCTGGTCTTATGTATAAATATATATCTAACATGCGTCAGATATCCGCTTTGCTGTCCGAGCTGAAGTTCAACACCGCACTGAGCCTATTGAGACAGCCATAAACTTCATCCGAGATCACTATAAAGCTCTTACAAGAACATGGTCAACAACTTTCACCACCATCGTTGTTGCCTTCTTCTCTATCTCTATCTTCAAATCTCTCTTACAACCCGCCGCCCCACGTCCAGTTGGCGATCTTGTCAAAGTCGCAGGACTTGCTCGCTCATTCGAGCCTCTCATTTATTACTCTGAACATGCTGTCGCCCAAGTACATGATCTTCAAGCTACTAGTGTTGCTGTCTGGGATCTCGGCGAGAGTGTGCGTACGAGCGATATGCGGGACGCTCCTAGAATCGTGGCAGACCTAGATGCCCTGAGTGAAACCATGAAAACGCTGGCCATAGAGATGACCAAATTCTTTGCCAGAGTGGATGGTGATATCGATGGGTAAGTCATTAGTTAAAGCCGGTCCTGAGTATTCTAACATTTTCGCAGCATTCTCAACGTTATGGATTGGGCCAAAATGCACCTCAACCGCCTCAAATCTTCTCCTTCTCCTTCAACTATTTCCTCAGCTTATGACAACATCCACAACCTTCTCTCCGAAGCACACATCCTTGAAGATGCTTCCGGCTCACCTACCGCTCTTGGCCGCTTGACCAGCCACATCTTTGGTCTCTCAAATCCACAGAGGGAGCAGCGCATGGTGCAACTTCTCTTCACCGAATTTCTTTCCGTCCTTGAAGACTCTATCCAAGCTGAGCTACAACATAGCGTCACCCTATTCGCCCTTTTCGAAGCTGTAGACCATCACTTCCTAAATCTTGCCCGCACTGTCGTTCGCGAATCGTCTGCCCAGGAAGAACTTCATGCCGATATGCTTTCTAGCCTCTGGACACGACTGCTAGGTACAAGAGCTGCTGAATTGCGTAAATTTGAGCAGAATCGCCTCCTGTTACGTGACGTCCGGGAAAAGACGGTACGCAATAAAGGTATTCTTGTCGAGCACAACGGCAAACTTTTGACATTGAAGGCATCGCTAGAGACTCTTCGCAGCAAACTCGTTTCACCTCTTGTTCGCGGCGTCAACTCTACAACGCTGACCTTGGAGGATCAAATCCGTGGTCTGAGCGACGTGAGTGATTACCTCGGCGATGTCAGGAAACAGCAGAAGGGCAAAGTCATGGAAACGCTTTTTGGTAGCATCCCCAGCAAAAAGTATGCGATTGAAGACAGGTCTGGCACTGTTGTTGTGAATACCCTCTGAGGATGATGGTCGGTCCCTTTGAAAACCCAAATTCCTTTTTTGGATTTCCAAGCTGGTCTACTCTTTGTCCTTTTGTGTCTGGATCATAATCATTTACGGAAACTTGGATAGTATACCATTGAGCCAAAGGGCGGCAGAACCTCATCTTGGCAAAACGATACTGTTGGTGGTATATGGCTCTCTGTCAACTTGGGGCTCTCCTGCTTTATGGGCACAAACAGGTGTTTGGTGTCGGCGTTGGTATTATTACATTGGCGTATTCCAAACCATATAGCAAATAGCACCTGCTTATAGTTCTTGGTTTCAGTTTACAAATTAGCATTTTAACACAACGTTCACATGGTCAAGGGATTACATCAAGTGGGTGTTGCTGTATCATGATTGCATAGTGCAGATAGATATTTAAACATGTCTCTTTCATTAGAAGCCCTAACCGCATAAAACCTCTGCGTTGATCATGCCTGCAAACGAGGACCATTGGTAGGGGGGTATAGGCCAACAGCCAGAGTGTCAGAAAACCGTCAACGCCGTCCTGGTGGGTTCTCTCGAATGCGCCGACGCCGTTGCTATAAGCAAGCGACGGTTCGCGACGAGAGCCAGCCACCGCAAAGTCCCCAAACTTTTGAGTCTCCCTTCCTGAGAAGAAATAGCAACCAAGTCTATCTGTACATAATGCGCCCCCTCAGATTGGGTAACACAAGGTCGTTAAGCATGTTTCGTTGCTGATTGTTCCATAAATTGCCTTGTAAAGGCATTCGTCGTTCCATTGAGGGGGTTGCCCAGTCAGATAACCATGAAAAATTAAGGAAATAGTAAAAGTTGAAGAAATTTGGAGATGGCTTAAGCCTTAGTCTCCTCCTCCTTCTTGGGCTCACCGCCCTCGTTACCCTGAGCCTTGACATACTCGTCGTAGACAGCCAGAGCCTCATCGACCTTGGCCTTCAGAGCGGCTTCATCCTCGATGCTACGATGAATATTAGCAGCCGATCATGAATTGTGGGGAAATGCATAAACTTACAGGTTGACAAGCTCGGCGTTGTCCATCTCCAGAAGCATACCAGTGATCTTGCCGGCAAGTTCGCCGTTGATGGCCTGGATCTTAGGGAAGATCAGCTCACCAAGGATCTGCTTCTGCTGAGCAGGAGGAGCGCTACTAAGCTGCTGCTGGAGGGCGTTGGGGCCGGCACCCTCGGCAACACGACCACCTTGAGGTCCGTTGCCGTTGCGTCCAGGTCCACCTCGGCCACCTTGCTGGCGGTTGTTAGGAGGGAATCCAGCCATACCACCAGGCATGGGAGGACCACCAGGCATATTCTGAGGACCACCACGGCCACCCTGAGGAGCGCCACGGCCACCAAGAGCGGCTTGCTGAGCCTGCATAGCAGCCATGAACTGAGGAGTACCGGGCTGACCGAATTGGGGAGGGAACTGGCCAGGCATGCCGTACATGTTGGGTGGCATCTGCTGAGGACCACCACGGCCACCCTGTTGAGGGTAACCAGGGAACTGACCGGGGCGGCCACCTTGGACACCAGGCATTCCCATACCGGGCTGAGGGAAAGGAACACCACGACCACCCTGAGGCATGAAGCCTGGCTGTTGGCCAGGGGCAAAGTAGACAGGGGGTTGCATGTATTGCTGGGGCATACCGGCAGCGGCGGCGGCCTGCTGCATGCGGAGTTGGTTGCGAGCTTGGATGCTAGCCTCAAGCTGGCTCTTTCGAACATCCTTGCGCTGGGCCAGAGCGACGTACAGCGGCTTGTTGTTAATCATGCGCTGGTTCATCTCAGCGACAGCCTTGGTAGCATCGTCGGGGTTGCTGAAGCAGACGAATCCGAAACCCTTGCTCTTACCGAGCTTCTTGTCCGACTTCTTCTCAGACTTCTTATCGTCCTTAGCCTCCTCGCCCTCCTGGGTCTCCTCCTTGGCCTCTTCCTTAGACTCCTCCTTGTTCTCCTTCTCCTTGTCGTCCTGAGTCTCCTTCTCCTCCTTCTTGTCCTCCTCACCCTCGGTGGGGGTCTCGCGCATCACCTTGGCGGAGGTGATGGGACCGAACTCGGAGAACATCTGGCGGAGCTTATCATCGTCAACGTCGTCATCGAGATTCTTGATGTAGAGGTTAACGCCCTGATACTTGTTGGCCTTCTCCAGGCGAGCAGCCTCATAAGACTTGCGAAGCTCCTCTTCACGCTCGTGCTTCTTCTGGGCACGGCCAACGTACAGATCCTGGCCATGGAAATCTTTGCCGTTGAGCTCCTCAACAGCCTTGGAGGCGCTCTCGTGAGTGGTGAAGTTGACGAAACCGAAACCTCGGCTCTTGCCCTCCTGATCACGGGCGAGAGAGGAAGAGGTGACGTCACCGTACTTCTCAAAGAGCTGACGGAAGTCATCCTCAGTAACGTCAGCGGCAATGTTCTTGACGTAGACATTAGTGAAGTTGGCCTTCATCTCCTCAAACTTGCTCTGACGGTCCTTCTTGGGAATGTGGTGGCCGACGTAAACCTTCTTCTCGTTGAGAAGCATACCATTGACATGCTTGATAGCCTGGGAAGCGGCCTCATCAGTCTCGTAGTGAACGAAACCATAGCCCTTGGAGTTGCCGTTCTCGTCCTGGGCAACCTTGCAGCTCAGAATGTTGCCGAAAGCAGCAAAGGTGTCGTGAAGAGCCTTGTTGTCGATAGCGACATCGAGGTTCTTGATGAAGACGTTGCCCTGTCCAGTCTTGCGCAGAGCAGGGTCACGCTGGGACCACATGATACGGCAGGGACGGCCCTTGATCAAGGTGTAGTTGAGTTCCTCAAGAGCCTTCTCGCCATCGGCAGTAGCATTGTAGTTGACATAGGCATAGCCAAGGGAGCGGCGAGTGACGGCATCACGGCAGACACGGATAGAGGCGACGGCACCAATCTGAGAGAATAGCTCGAAGAGCATAGCCTCGGTGACGGAGGGGTCAAGCTCGCCAACGTAGAGGGAGGCAGAGTTCTGGGGATGAGGAGCAGCGGAGGTGGGGGTAGGACCAGCAGCATCGTCACCGGCAGTAGGGACACCGGTGTCGACAGCAGGCGCCTTAGCGTCGCTACCGTTGAGAGAGGTGTTGTTAAGGTCGTTGGCGAGCTGGTCAACAGCGCCGGGAGCAGCGTTGGCGGCCATTGTGAAGGTCGGGTTGTCTAGGTTTGAGTATAGACCTGAAATGAGCGGTAGGGTCAGCAAGTAGTTAAGCAAGCGCTTAAGCAATTAAGGCGGATTGAAGGATTGTAAAAGGAAAAGAAGAAGAAGAAAAAAAGTCTCGTAGACATAGGAGGGTGAATGGCAGGGCTGGGCATACCTGTTTATGAAGCCGACAGTGGACAAAAGTTCGCCTGGTACTCGACCTTGAGCGAACAAAGAAGACGAGGCTACGAACAAAGCGAAGCGACCGTGACGAGATCAAGAGTCTTTGAGTATAGCAACTCAAAGATGAGGGTGAAAGAAGTCGTCGAAGGAGGTAGAGTCACTCGGGCGGTGGGTGTCGCGAGCGAGACAGAGAGAAAAGAGGTCGTGAGATGAGGGGGTAGTAGTGGTGTTGGTGGGTTGTGTTTTTTGGGGTTTTTTCAAGTTTTTTTTTGTGTTTTTGTTCCGAGTGGAAATGAAGTGAGCAGAAACAGAGAACTAGTACGAAGACCGTACCTCTGGACTGACTCGACTTTTATGGGTTTTTGGGTTGTGTAATAAGGTTGGTTTCGTGGTTGAGGAAGGAAGAAAGAGAAATTTCGGTCGTGATAGAATATTTTTTGCTTAGCCTTGGTTGCACTGTAGACCTAAGGCTAAGGTACGTACTGATTCTGTCGGTCATGGTTGAGGGGGGGGGGGAGGATTAGTGGAGTGAACCTGCCACTTCATGCCAGTCCTTCACACCTGCCAGAATTGAGAGGCACCTTGAGGAAGTGGGGTACTTGCAAGCTGGTCGTGATAGGCTGATGGGTAGCGGTAAAGTCTCTCACTAACAAACTATGCGCAAAAGCCCACTGTACAGCGATAAGGTGCGGGGGCATGTGCCCTACTATACCATCTCGGCAGTGGCTAAGATACTTGCGGCGCTCCCGGGGCTGAGAAGGCAAATCGTTCAAATTTTGTCAATCATTGGTGATGGTAGCCACACCATACCACGCTTTTGAGACTGTCACTGGCACAGAGAAAACTGTGCGAAGGAGCAATTTTTGCTTGTATTTGTGGATTTTGACTATGACGATTTATCTGCAGTGTCTCACTGTTCACAATGGTCCACTTGCAGTTAGAATGGCACTTCCTGTCACGTCTAGCTGGGGTATCGCTGGAAAAGCAACAGACCTGCAGAACCTATTGCTAGGCCCTTTCTTAGATCCAAATATGTCATGATGCTTGGTTTCTTCACCGCCAAAGATAGGCATACAATCTTATTGAGGCACATAAGCTCCACGAGTGGAATTGCTTCCAGGGTAAGGTTTCTTTGGCAGTGCAATTTCCGGGCGTCATATGAAATAGAAGGTATCATTAGAAGTTTTATGAAACCAAGACAATGGCAAGAAAAAATTCCTCTCAAACTCAAGGTAGGCAAAGGTAGATAAGACGTACTTACTTACCTACCTAGGTACCTAGTACCTTTGGTATGCAGTTGTCAGAGACATATCATCTCAACCACGGAGCCGTTTTGACAGAAATTGATGTTTATGGCAAGATTGTCACGCGATCTATGAAAATTTGATGTGTCGTGTCGTCAGATGGGCCTGGATCCGCTCCAGCGACTTCAATTTGAACTTCACATAACACTTGAACAGCAAAGTTGTTCGGTTTGGGTTGTCCTTTGACTGAATCTAGGTGTAAATTTTACTGGCATAAAATAGCCAAAGAAGAACAAGTGAGTTGTTCGATCCTCAGGTTCTTCAAATCATGAGAAAGTCTCTGAAGATATGCCAGGGTCTAGTCTCGGCATACAACTGAATCTAGAACTTACTATTTATTACCTGAGACGAGATATCAGATATCAGCATTTCTAATCATCAAAGGCTTACAAAATTCCACATAATAATTTAGGCCGACTTTGAGAGAAATATAAGTAACTTTGTGTAGACTCTCCATGATTGGCGCATACCTAATTTTATTCTCATGTGGTCATGGCAACTCGCATTTGCGTGTTCCGCAGTTGCTCATTCTAGCTGTTCTTATCTTATCGCAATCCCGGGTCAAAGGTGAGGTCACTTCAAAACCCATCCCCACCACTGACATCTCCAAACTCCGAACGCGGCATTGGGCAAGAGCGTCCATCCATCTAAAATAGACCAGGTTGCCGCCCATCGCTGACTGAGCTTCCAAGCTGAATCTTCTAGAAGCTGCATCGAGACATATTCACGACGACTTCGACGGCTGGGCAATTCAGCCATGATATCGTTGCCTAAATAACATCCATGCTCAACTGAATCTAAAGCTATCCTTGTCCTCCCTCCTGCATCATAACCATGTTCTCGACATTCACGGGCAACTCGCGGCGTCCTCGAAATGTCAACCTGAGCGGTGCTGCCGGAAACCCCTTTGCAAATACCTCTTGGTCGCCATCTGCCGTTTCCAACACAACCAAGACTGTTTCAAATGCACAAGCCGAGCGTGAGAGACGACAAGCTGAGCGAACAAGACTAAAGGAGGCTGGCAAGATACAGAGAATATGGAGAGGCTACAAGACAAGAAAAGAGTTAAAGGAATCTCAAAGGAGCGCTTTTGATGCTCTTTATGAGTCAGGATCCTGCCAGAATCCTTATGAGAGGCTTCCTGAAGCATTCACGCTTCTTCTGTCTTTCTTCACCCTGCAACGAGATGACGACATACAGCGAGCTATTTGTTATGCGCATGATACCGAGTCTGTGAATCTCGAAGCAATCGCCCCGCCCAAAGTCCATCCATCACGAGTAGGACGGCTTGTTCAACTTATCTTACAGGCCCTAGATAAATCCTTATCAGTAGGGTACGTGATTGCATTCATTACTAATTCCATTTGGCCATCGTCTAACTAACTTGTACAGAGATCTCTCTGACGGTACACATCTCCTTTTCAAACTCGTTCTTCGCGTCGTTACGACATACCCTGATTTGGTCATTCCCGCAATCGACAGTTACTATACTGTAGTCGCCAAGCTGTGCCAAGTTCAGCAGCTCAGCGGGGAGTGGCAACATGTTATGCCTCAAGCCATTTCTCGGCCACTCGAGGCAGTTTCCCATGAAGGTAAGCTTCCCACGCAGAGTTTCTTGGGGGAGGTTATTAACACATTCTAGGGACGTCACAAGTTTATCGTGCTTACGCCTTCTCATTCTTGACCATCAATAACTTGCGCTTCTTTGAAGAGAACATCTCCACATTATCTAATTCAGTTACCCTTTCTCGCCTATCAAAGGCGATAGTTACGGAGCTATCCTCTCCCTCAGGCGAGAAACACTCTGAGGATGCTCAACTATGGCAGCTCGCCCATTTCATCGATTTGAGTCGCTTTAGCGCCAACAATAACAGTGGCTCTGGTGTTTTAGAAACGCTTTACACTCAATTGTCTGGTCTTTCTTCCACCATCAGTATCCGTTTGTCGGCAAAGTCGACAGATGGCGATGAGAATAGTTCTGAGGAGCCTTTTGTGCCACCACTCGATCCGTATATTACTGCTAAACTAATGTCCCTGGTGGACAGCAATGGCATTTCACAAACGCTACACGAATTTTCCACTACCTTGGCGGGATCATCGTTGCAAGGGTATCAAAGCACAAGGTTTTTGCCTGGGTATATCTTGAACTTGGGGGGAACATCGTTGCAAGAGTATCAAAGCACAAGCTTTTTGGCTGGGTATATCTTGACCTTACTTCGATGCTTCCCTGCAAACAGTGACGACATACGCATGCGGCTCTTCCTTGAGGAGATCCCAACAGCCTCAGGTGATGTTCCAACAATAAAATTTCTCTGGCACATCATGAGACAAACAGCGGTGTTCCAGAAGTTGAGGACTGAGTCAGAGTCCCCGCTCGAGATCCTCCGCAGATATCTGGGTGTTACGTCAGGGGCCTCGAGCTCTTCAGAAGAGGAGCAGGATTGGCGGATTGCTCTCCTGTTCCTTGAATTGTATATTTTCATTCTTCGTTTAAGCGATGATGAGGACTTTTTCAGTGGGATTGATCCACGGATCATGGAGCAGAATCCATCAACATCCCGCATTCGATCTTGCAGCCTCTCCTTGCAAGACGTCAAAATGCTGACAAACTTCCTGAAGAACACTGCATTTACTCTTCACTATAAGGCTCAAGAGCTCTCCAAATCCCGTGATGATCTGGAGGCAGCCTTCCAGTATCGCATTGACTCCTATTTCGGTTCTGGGCAGTCTTCAGCAATGATATCGGGTGCTCCTTCACCCACAAAGAATCCGACAAGGCTAGATATTGACAGCTTGCGAAACATTGTTACAGCAGCTATGAAAATGCTGTACGAAAGAGACTCAAGAAAGCAGTTCTTACCCACAGGCCATTGGCTCATGACCTCAAAACTTGACCAGTCAGACTTCATTAGTGCCGTTATCACAGAGGAAAAGCGACAGATTGACGAAAATTCCGACGAAAGCGATGATGACAGGGGTAGCGAATATGGTGATGATCCAGGTCTTTACTCAACCGTTGCTGGCCAGCGACTGTCACGACACGCAAAACTCGAACGACTGAAAGCTCAGCAGATCCGAAGTCAGAGGGAGCGTCGACTAGCAGAGATGAAGCCTAAGCTGGAAATTCTTAAGCACATGCCGTTCGCAGTTCCTTTCGAAACTCGCGTTCAAATATTTCGCCACTTTATTCAACTAGATCGGGAGCAACGAGGGGATATTAGCCAGTCTCATTTTGGCGGCCCGTTTGCGAAGCACCATGCACAGATTTCACGCAAGAATATCTTTGAAGATGCGTACAAGCAGTTCTACGAGATAGGGGAGGGTCTGAAGGATCTAATCCAGATCACATTTGTCGACCAGTTCGGTGCCGCCGAAGCTGGTATCGATGGAGGGGGTGTTACCAAAGAGTTCCTCATCAGTGTGACGACAGAAGCGTTCGCTGCCGAAGGTGGTAAGGGGATGTTCACATCGAACGAAAAGGGACTTCTTTACCCTGATCCCACAGCTGTCGACATTATTCGGGAGGAAATGCGCATGGTTGGAATAACAGAAGCTGACAGCGAATTTAGAGATATGGTGTCAAACTTACTCCGGCGATTTGAATTCCTTGGCAGGATCATGGGCAAATGCATGTACGAGGGCATTCTTGTTGACCTAGCTTTTGCTGGCTTCTTTCTCCTCAAGTGGGCTTCGACGGGGCCTAACGATGAGAACAGTTACAAAGGCAGTGTGAATGATCTTCGAGACATGGATGAGGAGCTCTACAAAGGCATGCTACGGCTCAAGAATTATCCTGGGGATATCTCGGAACTAGAAATCGACTTTACCATCGAGGACCAAGTCTCGTTCCCTGAAGACCCAGTAAAGACTATCACCAGGAAGCTGATAGCCAATGGCGATCAAATCCACGTCACCAACGACAACCGGCTCTTATACATCTCGTATGTCGCTCGGCACCGTTTGGTGGTTCAGCCAGCACCCCAGACGGCGGCGTTCTTGCGCGGTCTGCGGTCTATAATCCGCCCCTCCTGGTTGTCCATGTTTAATCAGTCGGAGCTGCAGCGCCTCGTCGGTGGTGACTCGTCCGAGATCGATGTTCAGGATCTCCGTGAAAACACCATTTACAGCGGCTTATACGAAATTGGCGATGATGGCGAAGAGCATGAAACTATCAAGCTGTTTTGGAAGGTCATGCATGGCTTCACAGATGCTCAACGCCGCGACGTGCTCAAGTATGTCAGCTCGACACCCCGCGCCCCTTTATTGGGCTTCTCGCAACTGAGGCCAAAGTTCAGCATTCGAGATGGTGGAACGGACGAGGAGAGATTACCGAGTACCAGTACATGTGTCAATCTGCTCAAGCTGCCAAGATACACTTCAGAAGCAACGCTTCGCGAAAAGTTACTGTATGCTGTGCAGTCAGGAGCAGGTTTTGATTTGAGTTAAACATTGCTTGGCCCTATTTGATGAACTCTGGGGTACAAATGGGTAATGATTTCGTTTCATTAGCATCGGAAATGGCAGTTTGGAAGTTATGACTATGAACGAGAGACGATGTCATTGCTATCGGCATAAGTATTGTACACTTAGTCATTAGTTAGACATGACATTGAACATCTTATGATAGTAATTATCAAACACATTGAGTCATGTGAATCAAAATCCACAATGATCTATGTCAGCGCATGGTGTTTTCCTGGTTCAACGAGGGCATTTATACAAACTCGATATTGAATCTTGCAGAGCTTTATATTACACATTAATATATATCATTTACCATCAAAATTCTGGTAGCTCTTGGCTATCAATGCTGGTTTCCGTTTATACAAGTCCAGAATCATCTGTCCAAATAGGCCATTGGCCCACGAGAACCTGTGTTCTGTCAGTACTCATAGCATTTCAGCTTCGGCAACAACTTACCATGATCGTGTCCAATGATTCTCATTGTGGCTATTGACTGTCTCATGAATGAGACCGAGTCCACTCGTTGAGTTCATCAACTGTCGAATCCCATCCACGATTTCCTCGTCATCGTCACTTGTCAAAAGCTGGACAATGAGCCCCATAGGCCACGCCATGCCTGGACCAAGATGAGGGCCACCTGTAGCATTTAGAACAGGCCCTCGTGCATAGTATGGGTTATATGAGCTTAGCACAAAAGCGCGCGTGTTGTCGTATACATGCTGCGAAGCTGGTTTGTAGCCCATGTGAGGGATGCTAAGGAGGGAGGGAATATTGGCGTCGTCCATGATACTGTATGATCCAAAACCGTCTATCTCATAGGCGTACATCTCTCCAAATACGGGATGTTGAATAATAGCATGTTTGTTGATCCCAACTTCGATATCAAACGCCAGGGCCTCCATCTCCTTAGCCAACTTGTCGTCCAACGGTCGCATTATCTTTGCGCATGCAGTGAGATAACGTGAAAACATCATGTTGGCAGGGATGAGGTACTGATAGACACATGAATCGTCGGACGGTCGAAAGAAACTGCGCACGAGGCCAATAAGGCCCTTTACAGGCGCCCCATGGCCATGATTAGACACAGTCTCTGAGGCACTGTCAGAGTTCCGCAGCCACGAATATGCAGGCTTCTGGACTATGCCCTGCTCATCGTATGTGCCTTGTTGCATATGCTTCGCCACCTTTAGGATCTCCTTGACGGCTTCGACCCAGCCGAACTTGCCAAAGAATTCGCCATCCTCCGTTTCTTCGTAGTAGTCCCATGATAATTGGAGAAACGCTGCAAGAGAATCAAGCTCATATTTGCATTCGAAGACAAAATTAGGGTCATATTTCGGGCTAACGGTGTCTCGAGGCTGAAGAGATCGCTTCGCGTGGCGGAGCTTAGCTTCGGGTGGTGGATGGAAGGCGTTGCAGAAGGGGGATCTTCTTATATATCGGGCTTGGAGGTTTATGGCTCCGCGGAAGAGAGAGGCAATGTCGTTCTCGTCGGACGAGGAGCCTTTGTCTAAGGAAAGGATTGACTTGTACGATTGGAGCTGGTTAGCACTATCCCTAATCCATTCAGCATTTATATCACCTGTGGTGATAAAGGCTAACTAATAAAGTGTCAGTGAAATAAGCAAGCGTTATGATGGTTTACAGGAAGCAGAGTTTACCTCCTCATCAGAGTTATCGGCAGAAACGCCTCGCCACTTGATGGTTGTATCCAGAGTGTTGGGCCATGTATTCAGAAACAACCGATATAGATCTGGATCACCAATTGCCTGATTCATCTCCTCGTAAATCACCTTTTCAACCGCAGGCACTGAATGTGTGCGACAATCCTTGCTTGGGCGCTGAATCGGAAACGCATGGCGACCAGACGAGAAAGGTTCGTGTCGTTGACGGGCAAATTTTTCATAGTCGGGACAATTGGCGGACACAGCGACGATGCTAGCCAGAAGAGCTAGAAGATGGTACATTTTGGCCTTGTTTGCGTCATTTGAAGAGGTTGTTCTTATGAGGGAGACATGGTGGTGTTTGTGGTTGATAAGAGGTCTCAGGGTCTAACTTTGTAAATGCAGGAACCAATGACGATCATTGACCCCTGACTAGAACTAAAGGAGGTGGAGCTGAAGCTGGGGGAAGGCTGAACCTAACGGCCTAAGCGTTGGAGATTTCAAGATAGACTTTTGTAGGCTAACCAGGGCATGTCAGAAGGCTCGCAACCTCGATCCTAAGTGATAAAAAAAATAAATAAATAAATAAATAAATAAAAAATAAAAAACTGAAGAGGATTAGGGTAATTTAGGATAAACTTGGGACATTCTTTGGCTAGTTACTATCATCCCCTTGATTTCTGGCCTTTGGTGTTTACTCCCTGGAACTAACTCTATCTAATTCACCTAGAAACATCAGGTCATCAAGAGCCAATTACTATTACATTCAACCGAATCGTACCAAAAGCGTATGGTCAGTATATCATTGTGTCTTGGTAAGAAAGCGTGTGTTATCCGTTGATGTTTCAATGCCATCCATCTATAACCAGACATTCAGAGTCATGTATCCATTGTTAATAAAGGTCTCAGTGATTCATCAAGAATTCGTGAATTAATGTATCATCGATGCTGTGAAACGTTGCCTTTCTCATTCACTGATTACTTTGGTGCATCCCAAGATATAAGAGCTCAGGCGGTGGGACGAGAATGCTCGCTCACAGTCCAAGTTACCAAATCATACAGCAGCACACCATGACACTACCCAGCATGTCTGAAATTCCTCTTCCAGCTAATTTCTTCATCAAAGACGATTGTCTCAGGTTGATGAATGAGACTTTCAGCCAGTACTTCTTCATCTGTCCGTTTGCTGTGGTGGATACAAACCCTACTCCCATCTTGGTTGGCGTTGAGGGAACCATGGTCCTTTGGGCTCGGAGTTTGACCCCATTCACTGAGTGTGTCGATATGACGCACCCTGGAATTTACCGGGAGTTGATGGAGTTGGCGGAAAGCGGTGCGCGTTGGGTCGACTACCAATCTGTCAGATATGAGTTCTCCAAGTTCCCGGAGGCGTGGGCAAACTCAACAGGATTCTAGGAATAAAGTTGTCAAATCGGGGCGTGGTCTGATACAACCAAAGCAAGTCGAGATACAAGGAAATCGTTGTATTGCAGCATACTCTGCATGATAAAGTATTAATATCAAGATCCGAAACTTGTGTGTTACGAGTCCAGGCAAACGAATCAAATAATTTAAGGTGCAGGGTAATTATGAGTTGTCCCATACACAATCAACCAATAACCTGTCAATGAACAAGACAAGAAGATCAGTAATATTAGCCGTTATAATAATAATAGTATTGTTTCGGCATAGCCAGGCAAAATTATCAAGCATCAATCACTTCTCACAACTATAAGTCAGACCATACCACCCATGGCTTAACAATGGCTTGGCCATAGTTTCCAATGAGAAGTACTGGACGGTGAGGCAAACTTACTATAGACCGAAACAATGCGCAGTAACCCAGAGCAAAGCAAAGCAAAGCCGCGGCAAGGAATAGCCCTAAGCCGAATGAAAGCATCGGCCAAAGATGATCTAAATACCGAACGCTTGGGGCATGTATGACTGACGTAACAGTTCATGGGCCCTGGTAGCGTGGATATTGATTGATTCACAGCTTCAATAGCACTTATTGTTGGCACCTGAACTTAAAGCAGAGTTCTCAATTAGTGATTCCATCAATGTTAATTCATATTCATGTCAGGGACTGTCGCCCAGAAAGAGGCGACAATCATGTATCATGACATTTGCACATGCTAGGCATATATGTACCTTAACCGATTGCATACCCCAGGTTCTCACCAATGCTGATCAGCCGAGTCCCAACCGCGATTATTGATAGACATTGAGCGACCTTGGTCCACGGCCTCGGTTATCCAAAAACCGAGTGCCGGTAAGAGCCTTCACAACCCCCAAGAACCAAGACTCAGTGGGTGCAGCTGTAATTTTCTACCTATAGGAGAAGAGAGATAGATAATGATGAATGATGAATTCGATTCGATGAAACAGAAAAGGAAATCTCAGCTCCCAAATTATGAAATCTCCTTCAGGTTGAGAGACCCGAGGATAAAGAGTCCCAAGCTCTAGAGGGACACCACCAAAGAGCCAATTAACATGCAGTTAATGGTCAAAAAATTAACTGTAATAGACACCTAGCGATCGTGTCTTCCCCACTCGCACCAGGAAAGCAAAGAGTCAACGGCGGCGGCAGAAAGTTGCTTAGTTGCCGCAGGCGCCAGGACATTTCCTTTCCTTCCTTGAGCTCACTCTTGTCTAAAAGGATCCTTTTCCCCTTTCCTTTCCTTTCCTTTCCTTGCCTTGCCTCGAGCCTCAACCATCGCCAATCCTCCTCCTCCTCCTCCTGGTGGTTGACCAATTCAATTAGCCTGCCTTCCGCTCTATATCGTCATCATGTCTGCCCCACGACCAGTTTCCCGATGCGTGCAGCGCAGTTCGAGGGTGCTTTGTCGCTCCCAACTTCGTCCCATTAGATCTAACCTCTCTACCGCCACAATCTCGGCCAGCTCCTCTATTGCAAGGAGGACATGCACGACATTATGGCCCAGCGCAAGAGCTCCAATGGCCTCTCGTGCCTTTAGCACTACCTCTCGACTCCGAGATGACGACCTAGATTTCGATCCCGCGAGTGTGGAGCGTGAGTCTGACGAGGTTGACGTCTGTATCGTAGGAGCTGGTCCTGCTGGACTTAGTGCTGCTATTCGCCTCAAGCAGCTTGCCAATGAAGCCGGAAACGAGGATTTCCGTGTACTTGTCCTGGAAAAAGCTGGCGATCTCGGTGCTCATATCCTCTCTGGAGCTGTGATCCAGCCCACCTCCATCAACGAACTTATCCCCGACTGGCTCGACGAGGATAACCCCAATCGATTCGAACACGCCACTCCCGCTGGCACCGACCGTATGCGATTCCTCACCAAGAACTCTGCCATCCCAATCCCCGCACCCCCCCAGATGACCAACCATGGAAACTACATTGTTAGCTTGAACCAGTTCGTCAAGTGGCTCGGAGAGCGAGCCGAGGAGGTTGGTGTCGAGGTTTATCCCGGATTTGCTGCGTCTGAGGTCGTTTATGCTTCAGATGGTTCAGTCAAGGGTGTCGCCACCAATGACCTAGGAGTTGGCCGTGATGGCAAGCCCAAGGAAACATTCGAGCGAGGCATGGAGTTCCATGCGAGAGTGACCATGTTTGGCGAGGGATGCCATGGAAGCCTGAGCAAGCAGGTTATCAACAAATTTGACCTGCGCAGGGACAGCCAGCATCAGACATACGGACTCGGCGTTAAGGAGGTTTGGGAGATTGATCCTGCCAAGTTTGAAAAGGGCCTAGTTGTGCATACAATGGGCTACCCGCTACCTAAAGATGTTTACGGCGGCTCTTTTATGTACCACTTTGGCGAGAACCTTGTTCAGATAGGTCTCGTCGTCTCGCTCGATTACTCGAATCCTTGGTTGTCGCCCTACCAAGAGTTCCAGAAGCTCAAGCGTCATCCTTTGTTCCGTGATGTCCTCGAGGGCGGCAAATGCATCTCATATGGTGCCCGAGCTCTTATCGAGGGTGGTTTCCAGTCTATTCCCAAGGTCGCCTTCCCTGGTGGTGCACTCATCGGTGACTCGGCTGGCTTTGTCAACGTACCAAAGGTAAAAGGTACTCACAATGCCATGAAGTCAGGCATGCTTGCCGCAGAGGCAGCATGGACTGCTATTAGCGAAAAGACAGACGAAGGCACAGTATTCTTGTACGACTACGAGAATAAGTTAAGAGACTCTCCCATCTGGAAGGAACTTAAGGAAGTGCGCAACATGCGACCATCTTTCCACACCCCTCTTGGTCTCTATGGCGGTATCATGTACTCTGGTCTCGAGGCATATGTCTTCAAGGGCCGCGTCCCTTGGACACTCAAGCATAAGACTCCCGACCATGCTGCTACCCTTCCTGCCGACAAGGTCCCCCAGATCGAGTACGAGAAGCCTGACGGCAAGCTCACCTTTGATATCTTGACAAGTGTTTCCCGAACAGGAACAAACCATGAAGAGGATCAGCCCGTTCATTTACAAGTCAAGGACTGGGACGCCCATACTGAGTCGACATACCCTCCTTTCAAGGGTCTGGAGAATCGCTTCTGCCCAGCTGGTGTGTACGAGTATGTTGAGGACGAGTCAAAGCCTCACGGCGTGCGTTTTCAGATCAACGCGCAAAAGTAAGTGCAGCATTTCTCTCTGCTTTCAGTCGAGAACACAAACGCTGACAAATTAAACAGCTGCATTCATTGCAAGACGTGCGATATCAAAGCTCCTCACCAGGACATCAACTGGCAGGTGCCCCAAGGAGGTGAAGGTCCTAAATACTACATGACCTAAGAAAACCAAGCACTTGTTTTGTTGGGAACTCCTATTTTCGTTGTGTATTCTGTATGATACCTTGTTTATATACCTGGATGCATTATTGGCGCCTTATGGATAGTGAATTGGCATAAAGCCGTAAATGAGAGATGGGAAGGTCTGACATTTGGAGCATATTGGAGTCGAGGTTATGGTACAAAAATATGACTTTGGAATGAACAAGATCTAGATTTTCAACCTCGGCACAACGAGAAGTGTGCCAGGTTGAATAGAGAGGCCTACTCCCTAGTCCGGAGGAATAGAGACGCTATAGTACGGTCACTTGAGCCGCATGGACATGGTCTTATCAGCATGTGAACAAAGAAGTGTAGAGCCTCCAATGTGGAGAATGTCGGGCTAGTCGTTGCGGGTTCTGCGGTCAAGCCTCGATATGCGCGCGTTATAGAATACTTACTAAGATATTAATTTCATTATTCAAAGCTCAAATCCCCAGCACTTGAGGCAACAGGTGAACATTGCACAATTATCCCTAATGAAGAGAAGAGGGCCATGACAGCCTCAGTAATCAGCAATGTAGGCTTATCTTTTCTGTCACCCGGGCGAAGACCAGATAGAGATAGCTTTGCGATCACCCCCATAAAAGTATAGCAATCTCGTTGATGCGACCTTTGCAGTGCGGAGTCGATTCATGCCCCAGCGCCTCACCTGGATCAAGAAGCTAGCAAGACATGGCGGATCCTGGTCGAACCCAGAAGAAGTTCAAATGAGGTTGGTTAGAGTCTTTTTGAGAAAGCACGGTCTAACTTATGGAGTGTATGCCCAATCCCAGTCTAGGACTGTGGCAAGTCGCGGGACCAAAGAATTGTTAGTGAGGTACTTGTGTCAGCAATCCCCCGGTAATTAGACGCGTTCTCGTAAGAGGCAACCATACTTGGCGATCCTTGAAAATCAAAATTTTCGTGTCACCACTTGGAGTCAAATTGACGGTAGCATCCTGGAACGTGTCCTTAATGCAGACTGGGGTTTCCAAGAGTCACAACATGCAGGTATCCAAAGTCTGGCCTAGGCCTTGGGAACTATGCATCACTGTATGCTCAGTCTTGCATAACAAGTAGGCGATGCAAAAGCAGATGCAGCGTGATAAATAAAGAAATGGATAGCATCCAGAAGTGAACAACCATGACAACTGCAAAATTTTTATGGTGGCTGCCAGAGTCATGTACTGGATACATGATGCAAGAAGCCATTCAGTGGGCGCACAGAGCCCAGCCTCCCTGGCACTGCGAAGGGGTGCAGTCTGGTTAACTGCTTCCTGGTTGGTCACAGTTGAATGACTCACAGAGAAAGCGGGCCGTTGGGGGGGCAGACCGGAAGGGCATGAAAAATGGAAAAACCCACAACCTGCTTGCTGCCGTCGCTTGGACGGGAACAAAATTCATAAAAAATTGCTTGCGGTGTGTCCGGAAACCAGGCTTTGTACGGCGAATTAGTTGCGTGATATGATGAGTGAGCGATATTCTTGT
Source organism: Fusarium algeriense (assembly GCA_002982035.1). NCBI lineage: Eukaryota > Fungi > Ascomycota > Sordariomycetes > Hypocreales > Nectriaceae > Fusarium > Fusarium algeriense. The sequence continues at coordinate 32,548 of PVPY01000462.1, forward strand.
TGCAGGACATGGCGTGACTTTTTTCATGAGACGCTGGCGAGACGACTATCGCAACGAAATGAGGGCGATTCAAAGGATGCTAGGGTGACGACGCGTCGAGCGGGAAGTTGGGCGCGTGGGCTGAACCAAAGAGTCAGCGAAGGGGGCAGCGCGTGTTTCAGGGTCTCATCGTGTTGGTGGTTAGGCAAGAGTCGGTGGTTGGGTTGAAAGAGAAGGGGGAAAAAAAAGTCCCACGGGGGGCGAGCAAAGGGTTTGACAGGGCGGAGCATGACTGGAACTTGAATTAGTGTGTGCCCGCTCCGATAAGTAGCGACGGGGGTACGCGATTGCGATTGGGGCAACAGAGCCGATCTTGGTGCGCCAAAGAGCAAGAGCAATCAGAGTCAGACTGAGAGGTGGGATGAGCTAGAGGAGACAGTTCAAAATGAGTGAGTGGGAAAGCCTAAAAAGCAACCAACCACGCCCAGTCGGACTAGGCCCCCGGCCCATAATTCCAGCCCGTATCCGAGGTCCACAGGCCTGTGAGGCTCCATGGATAAGCGCTGTGATGCTCTTGTCGCAGCCGGATTGCGTGCTGATGTCGTCGCAGCATCCGGTTTGAGTCAGTCCAGATCGAGACAGGTCTGCTCGTTGCTGGGTCTCAGTGCCCGCCTTTCCCATCTTTCGAGATCGTTCCTGTCGGTATTTGGCTTCGTTTTCGTCCATGTCGAGTCGGTCGGTACCGGTTCACGTCGTTGGCCTTCGCTATGGTTTCATTCTACCTCATCTGCCTGTTGATCATATTTGCGAATATCATTGTCGTTCGGTTGATAGGATCGATCCATCATCGAGGGACTCATGGCTGCATTTTCGACTTGCAGATTGTGGTGAGCATTGTGGATTGTTGGAGAGGAAGAGGTGGAAGGGGGAGAGGTGACGGAGGGACAGAAAAGAAAGTCCCAGGAAGGAGATGACGACAGTGAGAAAAACTAACAGGCAGGAAAAGACTGACCACGCCGGGCAGGTGAGAACGACGGATTATCTTACCTGAAGCTGGGAAGGTGTCTCGCTTGTTCGTTGCTTATTTGACGGCGAGCAGGTCCACGCTCGCACTGGCTTCCTTGCTTGGGATCTCTTGTCAGTAGGCAAGAGCCAGCCAGGCCAGCAAAGGTGAGAGTGAGCCGCTACTACCTACGCGGCCTCCATCGGGCAGCAGGGCACCCTGTTAGTGGCGACCCTTGAAAACCTGGGGGCTCACAGCTCCAGTGCATCAGAGCCTGAGTCGCGGCGAGCGAAGTGTCGTGTTGCAAAGTCAAAGTAGAGGTACCGATACATGTGTACATGGACTTTGAGTTTGCTATAGCGACACTTCAGGGGGCTCAATGCTCAACTGCGGGTGACTTGGTGGGGGAAAAGGAGATAAAATCAGCGTCGCAAGAGTGTTTGATTGGATCAACTTAGTTTAGTGTGTAGACTAGCGCATGCCAAGCCTGCCAGCGGCGACGCCACAGGTTGTGTTGTTGCCTGGGGTGTCCTGCCTGAGCCGCCTTTGTCCAAAATTATAAAGAGCCAGCCCTCCCCTCGCCCGCCTGTTTCGAAAGACCTGCGCGGAAGTCCCGACTGACGGCCCTACGTACCAACCACTTACGTCCGGCCTCTCTTTTTATTTTTGATCCCCCCCACGACGTCACACCCCACATCTACACTTCACATACAATCTGTGTGGACAAATATCATCTTGTCCCATCTCATCTCTTCACTTTGTCAATACATCACGGCCCTGCTTTCGCAGACGTGATCACACACTCTCTAGGTCACAGCCCTTGCGACCAGGTTACAAGAACTGGAAAACGTTCCTTGCCCTCGTCGCTCCTTGACGCGCAACCGACATCTTTGAAATCGATCAAGACCGGAACGAAGCGATATCCGCCGACACCGTCGTCACCATCGAGTCGTTGCACTGTTGTAGACAACAATAAAAAAGAAAAAAAGAAGTTGCTGTGAAGTCAAAGAAGCTTGTGGTCTTCTAAACTCTAATAACTTGGTCGATATATTGAATATCGATTCATCACAAACAAAAACACCACTTTCTGCATCGAATCTCTGCATTCGTCGCTTTCCAAAGAACAAAAAATTGCTTGGCCAGTTTCTTTGTAGGGGACACATTGACTTGTTTCTCTCCCACGATTGGTAGGTGGTGGCCCTTTGATGATTCACTGCACAGCCCCTCTACCCCGCCTATAAAGAACCTATTTCTCCTCCCTTCTTTCTACTTCGCTATCGCAACAACACAACGGCGCTGCATTCTTGTGTCGCTTTGAATAATCACCATTGCATCTACCTTTGAGGGTAGGATGCATGCTCTGTCTTTTGATATGCGATGCTAACTGGTCGACTTAGATCTGTTCAGCGAAATTTGATAACCGTTGACATTTCTCGATACCGACTCCAATCATGGAAGGCATCCAGACACACCCATCAAACGCGGCGCAAGCCAAGGCATTCACTGCGCCCGGATCGCTGTCGTTTCCCGGAGCTACCAACGAGTTAACACCACCGCCTGCCGGTACTGGTGACGCTGCTCAGCGGCCTGCTCCTATCGGCCAGCAGGCGGCAAATGGCAATGGGGTGGCACCCGCAACGCCTGTCGCGACGCCTGCTGCCAATCAAGGACCTAGTGGAATCACTCCCACTTTACAGTATGTATCCTCCTGAGTGACCTTCTTATGCTCAGTGAGGCTTATCTGGCAAACTTTAAAGGAACATCGTGGCTACAGTAAACCTGGACTGCCGCTTGGACCTCAAGACTATTGCTCTGCACGCGCGTAACGCAGAGTACAACCCCAAGGTACTACAGACCTTACACGTGCACACTGAGTAAAGACACGTTGCTAACAGATAAAGCGTTTCGCCGCTGTTATCATGCGAATTCGTGAGCCCAAGACCACTGCTCTTATCTTCGCTTCCGGCAAAATGGTTGTAACTGGTGCCAAGTCTGAAGATGATTCGAAGCTCGCCTCACGGAAGTATGCTCGTATCATCCAGAAGCTCGGCTTTAACGCCAAGTTCACCGACTTTAAGATTCAGAACATTGTCGGATCTTGCGATATTAAGTTCCCTATTCGACTTGAGGGTTTGGCATCTCGTCACCACAACTTCAGTTCTTACGAACCAGAATTGTTCCCCGGTCTCATTTACCGTATGATCAAGCCCAAGATCGTGCTCCTTATTTTCGTCAGTGGCAAGATCGTCTTGACTGGTGCCAAGGTACGAGAGGAAATCTACCAGGCCTTCGAGATGATCTATCCTGTGCTGCAAGGTATGTTCCCTCTCTCTCGTATTTGTCCATACTCACGCTAACATCCCGTAACAGATTTCCGTAAAGTCTAAGGTGCTACTTGATCATCTTGCATCTGACATTACAACATCACCTTTTCGACGTGTATGATTAGACAGCCCGTCACGATACCACGATTGCTTTTACAATTTCTGGTTTCCAGCTGGTCTTGATGCCCAAGTTGGAAGCCAGCAATTTGCGTTTGTACCATTTTGAATTTTCTGCATTGCATTGGCGTTGGCGAGGGCGGTTAGGAAGGGGATTATTTACGAGGGATTTCGGTTCTGGGGGAAAAAGCAAAGACTACTCATCCCGCGACACATCATAGATTGCTCGCGCCAGTACTGTGGCGCATGCGCTCAGTTGATTTGAGCGCTTCTAATATTCCTAGCGGACGCGTTGAGTGTAGAGAGCGTTGCTGAGGAAACAAAGTCGGACAGTTGGCCAAGCGAGCCTTTTGAGGGTTCATCGAACAAGCACGAACCTTGGTGACGAGGTCGTGAAAATAAGGAGAGATTCCCAGCGTCTGCTGGTCAAGACAATCTTATAGATGCCATGAACTGAAACCAACATCTACGAGATGCATTCTCCAGGATGATGGGTTTTTTTCTCAGTAGTGAGATAAATAAAGTTCAAGTTCTCTCCCAAGTTTGAAGTGTTTTTGACGTTTTGTGTGTGGTGTGAAAAATGTAAGCTCGCGTGCGTCGATGATGCATGTTTATCCACTCGGCCGAGCCAATAATTGCATGCTCATGGTAATTGGCATCCTACCCCCGATTCTCGGCAGCCCCAAAGACCATCAGTCGATTTTTGGCCCCTTGGCGGTGTTGTTTGCGACGCCCTCTAGTCGGGCGGCCCCGTGATCGGTGTGGGAACGGGGAAAAGTCTGCGCATTGCTTCGGCCCATCTGAACTTTCTTTTGTTGACAGTCTGGTAGATAAGGTGATTGTCCGTCGTAAGAAGCCTCTGCTGTCTTCCCCTCGGCCGTATAACATTCTGTCTATCGCAATGACTGGTGCTCCCTCTTCTATCCTCATTGTTGGCTCTGGAGTCTTTGGCCTAGGCACTGCCTGGGCTTTGGCTAAGCGACCACACTACTCCAACACCTCAATTACTGTTGTCGACGATTGCGCAGGGCAATTTCCCCCCGAGGATGCTGCCAGTGTAGATTCATCTCGAATTGTGCGAGCCGACTACTCGGATCCCTACTATGCCGCGCTTGCCGCCGAGGCACAGAAGGAATGGCGGAAGCAGGGTGACCACGAGGTTGGTGGACAGGGACGATATTCCGAGTCGGGCTTTGTCCTCTGCGCGAACGAAACTCCAAAGGACTTCAAGCTCAAGAAGTCCGGCATGGACTATACCAAGGAGAGCGCCAAGAATGTCGAGTCAATCGCTGAGCAGACTGGTCTGCCCATGGATAAGATCCAAAAGCTGGAGAGTACCGAGGCCTTAAAGGAGTTCCTTGGCACAGATGGTTATCCTGGAGATTGGGGCTATCTCAATGGAAACTCTGGTTGGGCTGATGCCGGAGAGGGCATGAAGTGGCTCTATAAGCAGGCTCAGGCCACGGGGCGTATACAGTTTGTCAACGGCAAGGTGACAGAGCTTCTCACAGAGGGCGACCGAGTCATTGGCGCGAAGCTGAGCGACTCGGAGGTCCTCAAGGCCGATTTGGTCATGGTAGCTGCGGGAGCTTGGTCCGGATCACTCGTTGACCTTCGAGGGAGAACAGAGGCTACTGGCCATGCAGTCGTTTACATGGACATCACACCGGAAGAGCAGAAGCGACTCGACAACTTCCCTGTGGTGCTGAACCTCAGCACCGGTCTCTTTCTCATCCCTCCACGAAACAACGTCCTCAAGGTCGCCCGACACACATTCGGATATATCAACCCTGTCAAGATCAATAATGCTCTTCCTCCTTCTCCCAACGATAAGCGAGCACCCTTCCTAGCATCTCAACCCTATACATCTCGCAACGATTCCTCGAATCCTCTACCGCTCGAGGCCGACAAAGACCTTCGCCGTGCGCTTAAGGATCTCTGTCCTGTACGTGGCCTAGAAACCCGACCATGGAAGGAGGCTCGAATCTGTTGGTACTCTGATACGCGAGACGGCGAATGGCTCATCGATTACCACTCGGGCTGGAAAGGACTATTTATTGCCACAGGAGACAGTGGACATGGATTCAAGTTCCTGCCCAATTTGGGCGAGAAGATCGTGGATGTTATACAGGGCCAGGGCGGCAAGCTCGGTGAGAAGTGGCGTTGGAGAGAGATTCCAAACGACGGAGTTGGAAGAGAGACCGATGGTATCTATAGAGGACTCATGACTGAAGACGGATCGCGAGGTGGTCGACCGCTGGTGCTTTGTGATGAGCTTGCCAAGGGTCGTGCGCCTATCGGCGAGACCAAGGCCAAGCTATGATAGAACATGAGAAGGTCTTGGATACAAGCTGTGTATGGGTTTAGATGAAGCGTTTTGTTTAGCAGCCAGGTTAAGAATTTTTTGTTTTGTTTGCAAAGGTTGAACGTATGAGAAAGTGAAGCGAATGACCTGACTTGGATGGAGGTAAAGTGTATAATAACACCACTTACCCGTTGGACGTGTATGGATAGCGGGCTAATGAATATCCGACACGCGGCGTTTCAGTTAACGCGGGCTTTGACATGACTTTACATGTTAAGAAGGAGGTTTTTAAATGGAACAGGGAGAGGTAGATTTCAAGTTTCATCCTGTAAGGGGGATAACAAAGGGTAGAGTCCAGGAATGCTGTCTGGTTCATTGGCTTCAACCCCATTCTCTGTTATGCCACAACAACATTAAAGTAGCCTTTCCCAGCACCCGTCTAGCCATATAGCTGCTCCCAAGTTGGAGACGAGATGGCTTTCGTTTTAACTTTCCAGATGACTTTGTGTATGAAGTTCTTCTGGTCTCACATCGTAGTCATTGTGCAGTGCTGCTATATAGCAGTATTTATACGTCGTATTTTCATGTTGTTCTGTTCTTGACTGTCTCCTGTGCCACCTTTGCGGTCGCATTGACAATCAGCTCGTGCTCGTGAGAGTGTACCTTCTCCTTATACTGCTCTAGGTCCTCTCCCTTCCATTCGATCTCCTTGACAAGGATAGGAGTACCCCTGTCAACTTCAGCAATCACGTAATGGGCCATAATGCCCGAGCGTGTTAGTCGTCCAGCCTTGAACTCATCATAAGCTCGCTCAATCGCATTGGCTCCGTCGAACTCTCCCGGTAGAGCACTGTATTTTTTTTTGTTAATGAGCCGGTGATTTGCAAGGACAGTTTTCATATACTCACGGATGCAAGTTAATGACGTTCAGACCAGCTTTCTTGATAGGGTCTAGGAAAGCAGTTGAGAAGACGTGCATCCAACCAGCGAGAACAATAAGCTCAGGCTTTTCGGCCGCTGAGAGAATTTTCTCGGCCAAAGCAGCATCATATTTCCGACGACCCTCGGTCACCTTTTGCTGGTCGGTTTCTCCCTTCTTCAGGAACCCGTGAGAGATCAGGTTGAAGTAGTCCCAAGGAATGCCTTATCACTGGTCAGTGTCATACTGAATAAACAAGACCATATACACATAAAAGTCGCAGACCAGCACTATGTGTAAGTTTTTTGTGAGTGAGAGAGCTCGTACCAGCTTTGTCCGCTCGGACAGTTGCGTGTGCATTCTGTCGGTTCACAATGAGAGAAATGATACGACTGTTTGGAAGTGAACCAGTAGATATCGCATCAATAAGGGCCTGGAAGTTAGAGCCAAAACCAGAGGCCATAACTAGAATTCGGCATGGTGAATGGTCCGGATTCGACATTTTGGAGTGTGGATATTGAAACGACTGAATATTGTATGTAGAATGCTTCAGCACCACTCCAAATAATATTCTCCAGCTTCAATTCAAAACTTTCCCCCTCCAAAGGGTATCACGTGATGCCGATAGCGGCAGACACACACAGCCAAGAAAATGCCCCAAGAGTCCATAACACAGGCAAACAATGGATAAGACGCAGGTTAGCCTTTTTTTGGGGGGGGTTAAAAATGTAATTCATAGTGCAGTGTGCCACTTCATCTCTTCATAGGATACACCATATAGTGCTAAGCGGATATATGGTACTCAATAAAACCAACGAACGATATTGATATTGAACATCAACTTTATCGACATAAATGGGGCCTTTTGTAAGTCCAGCTGTTGAAGATACCCCATTTACCGAAATACATCTGCTTATTCATAACTACAAATTATCTTTAAACTAAAACCACACAGCCAATATGTGCCAAAAGTCGGCATTAAATCATCGTGCTATAGGGTAATCGGTATCGAAATGGTAAACCACTTATACCATACCTACCTTATCACTAGGGGGTACCAAACTAGGTAAGCAATAAGGCTTGTGACCCACCCAATTGGAGCCTTATTAGGAACGCGACGAGAGTATTGCGACAGCTAATCATAGCTTCAGTCAACATCGTCTTAAGTCATTCCTCCAACGGACCCATCTCGATCAATACCATTACTCTTTCCCATATAGTCAATAGAGATGACCTGACTAAACAGACTACAAAACGAGACCAACAATGTCCTCCGGAAAGGGTGTATCCGAATTCCCAAACTTGGAAGCTAAGCTTCAAAAACCGACCAAGCAGTCCGCTTTCGAGAAGCAAAAGGCAGAAGCTGAAGCTAAGCGACTACGAGAAGAAGCAGAAACTGCCGCCGTATATAATGAATTCGTCAAAAGTTTCGACCGCGACGATGACTACGATGGGCACAGCGCACCTAGCTCTTCAGCGCCCCCCCGCCCGCGACACGGATTTGGAGGACCGCCACCACCTTCAGGACCTGGGAGACGGCATTTTGGGACATCTGGATTAAAGAGCGGGCCAGGAAGCCTGGGACCACCACCGTCTTCGCTTGGAAAGAAGCGGTCTTTCCAGGATTTTGCGCGGCCGTCGCGGGACAAGGGAGTCCCAGGCTATGACGAGGCAGCCAGCAGTGGAGGGCCAATCCCAGCATCGAAAGCTTTCCATACAAGTGACGATGAGGATATGGATGGAGCGGCGGATAGGGCAGAAGAGAAGGCCGTAGCGAAGCCTACACTGCGGCTGTCGAACATTCCCCCAGGAACTTCCCCCGCTACGATCAAGGCCCTAATTCCCAACAATCTGACAGTTGAGAATGTTAAAATCACACCTTTGAGCAGCTCTGGGAATTTGGAAAGAAAGCATGCCATCTCGATTGTCACATTATCCCAGGAGACACCCGCGAACGAGATCGATGCAGCTGTCAATGCGCTTCAGAATCGATATTTAGGTTATGGATATTACTTATCTCTCCATCGTCATCTTTCATCAGCCGTTGCGAGTTCTACTGCGTTGCCCAACATTGGCTCCTCAGCAACATCACATCCCTTTGGCGCAAAACCTGTGGAGCAACCAGCAGGACCACAGAACCCGCATACGCAACATGGATTCAATAGCAGATTTGCTCCCCCAACCTCGTATGGACCCCCTGGTGCAGGCGTTAATCGCTCGAATTTGTTGCATGTGCCAGTCAAACCGCCCTCGAATGTGAAAATTATACAACTAATCAGCAAGGTTATCGAGGGAGTCCTTGCTCATGGCCCAGAGTTTGAGGCGCTGCTAATGACCCGGCCTGAGGTTCAAAGAGAAGAAAAATGGGCATGGATATGGGACGCAAGAAGCGAAGGTGGCATATGGTATCGATGGAGACTATGGGAGATTATCACGGGTTCACAGCAATCACAACAAAAGGGAAAGTACATTCCACTCTTTGACGGTTCGCATGCATGGAAGACTCCGGAAAGGAACCTCAAGTTTGAGTATATGACCAAGCTGGATGAATTCGTGTCAGATTCAGAGTACAACTCATCTGACGAGGAGGATTTTGAGGACGATAATAATAAGCGGGAAAACCCAGAAACCGAGTCAGAAAAGGCATTCCTCAACCCGCTGGAGAAAGCCAAGCTTACACACCTCCTTGCACGATTACCAACGTCAATGTCGAGATTAAGAAAAGGCGACGTCGCGAGAGTGACGAGCTTTGCTATCACCCATGCTAGCCGAGGAGTTGACGAGGTTGTGGCAATGATCACATTTAACGTTGAGAAGCCATTTGCTCTGACCGGTGCAAACCCAGACAAGAAGTCTGAGGGTAAAGAATCACAAACAATAGCCCCCGAAGAGGCGTCAAGTAACGAGGGGCCCGATATTAGTGCTGCTAGTCTGGTAGGGTTATATGTCGTCAGCGATATCCTGTCGTCTTCATCGACAAGCGGCGTACGGCACGCCTGGCGTTTTCGGCAGCTGTTTGAGACATCATTGAAAGATAGGAAGACGTTCGAGACGCTGGGCCTTATGGCAGAGCGACTCAAGTGGGGTCGGCTACGTGCAGAGAAGTGGAAGCGTAGTATTCACCTTGTTTTAAATCTCTGGGAGGGATGGTGCGTCTTCCCTGTTGAGAGTCAAGAACTATTTGTTCGAAGCTTTGAGAACCCGCCGTCGCTGGTTGCCGCCGAGAAAGGGGATAACGAAGAGAAAAAGGGCAAGTGGAAGACGGTAGAGGATGAACAATTGCGCGCACTACCGGTTTCGACCGTGGAGGAAGAAGACGACGTTCAGGGCGAGGCGATTGATGAAGATGATGTTATTGGAGAGCCGATCGAAGAGGATGATATCGAGGGAGAGCCCATTGACGAGGACGATGTGGCTGGAGAACCAATGGATGAGGATGAGGCGGTGGGAGGCGAACCGCCACCAGCGGCCACAGATCAAGCTCCTGTCGGTACTGAGAACAAGGCGTATGAAGAACAGTCTCGAGTCGGACAGCCTAGAAAGCGGATGCGAGCAGTGGATATGTTTGCTGATTCAGACGACTCGGATAAGGGTGCATAAAAGATAGGCAAAGTTCAATGATGCCAATTTGTAATAGACCTAGGCGTACCGTTCCGTTGTCAGATGGCGCCATTTAACGGCGTGAGACCAAGGCGAACCAAGGAGTCGGATGTGATCTCTAGCTCGTGTGTGACGGCTGGGCTTTCGAAGATCACTTGAGTTGGATCCAATATCAAGGCTGGAACGCCAAAGATGTGCAGAGCATGACGAGGATCTCACGGGAGATGAGCCTAGAACAGAGACAAAATGTAACGTAGATGAAAAGCACATGCTGATAATTACAACCTTTTCGTTGGCAGATGAGTTTGTCATGGATAGCCATCTAAGCTAGCAGGCGGACCGTGCCTTTGACTCCTGTCAAGATCTGATCCATGTTCCGTCACAGATATTAATATGTAGGAAAGCATTTCATACGGCACGAGGGGACGCATATAGTCGACGCAAGAAAGAAAGAAAGCTGAGCCCATGAGCTTTATGGTGGTGTTGGTGTTGAAGGTGGCCGGGGCCTTTGAGCCAATGGAAACTTGCTCACTCGGCCGGGTTGGCTGATGGATACGGACACAAGATAGTGGAGAGGGAAGAGGGAAGTGATGAAAAATACGGTAAGACGATTTTTCGACAGTATTAGAAAGTAATTGGAGTCTCAAATATATATTCAGGATGTGTTTAATTTTGATCAGAGCCATTGGGTTGTCATTATGAGAGCTCTACCGGATGTTGCACGGAGGGGAACCGCCGATCTTCCGGCTATACGCTGCTCCGTGTCGGCGGCGGCTCAATTGGAGAAACGGACCTGTGCCGGGGGGAAGATGTTGGGCTTGGCTTGGCTTCGAGGCAATATTGAATGATCAACGTTGTGGAGGAAAATCAAATTCTAATAATATGTATTCTACTAAGCGCTGAAATCATATCATATATATTCTATGTGTTCTCCGAATAGTTTTATCTTATCACGGAATCTTATTCAATATGGCATGACTTCAACGCCTATTCCGAGCCAATCTTAGCTGAGCGGGCAGCGAACACCACAAAAGATGCACGCGCCAGAGCCGAGAGCCAAGTCTGTCGTTAGCGTCCCAGTGATCAGTGATCTTGCGAACCAAGTGCCTCGCTGGGATTAGACACCCTTTAGGCTCTCTAGGGCACATCCTGTCCGCTGCAGCCCCCCGCATGGTGGGGGGCGCGATGAACATTTGCAGGCAGTCTGCCCGCTGGCTGCTGACAAGGGAAGGTTGGGTCCCTGAATAATGAACTGTCTCTTCTTCCATGCCTTGGGTTCTAGATCAGGATCCTCTGTTTTGCTTTGTTACATCTTCTTCTTTCACGACAACAACGACGATACATGCTTACCATTTCACGTAAATCTCTTATGCTATATCACTCATTCGCGTCGACAAAAATCTAGCATTTTAATCGAGTTCCAGTACGACATCATCATATCGCACAGCCGTCGCGAACTTCGGAAATCCATCTTTTGTATCCCCTCGTTCGCGACGCAAATTCCGAGTCATCGAGTGTCGCCGAGTGATCCACGTCGCTTCCTCCACATAATCTTCCTCCCATGTCGATTCTCGCGAGACCTGCGCACTTGTAGGCACTTGCTACGGCTCTAAGCCGGCACAGTATTCACGTCTATCCGTCTTGCTCCACCTCTGTCACCCGTTGTACATACCTTTCCGACGGCACCCTCACCATGCCTCTTATTAATGGAATAAAAATGGCCTGGTACGCTTACTCTCGGAGCGATTAACTGCCGTAGACCTGTTGGGCAGATCTTGCTGACTCTTGACTTGTAGCGAGCCTTGTATTCGCGGCCATCGCTCTACCAAATGCACGCACGCAAACGAACGACTAATGGTGCCTGTAAGGAAACCGGGCAGACCTCTTAGTACATGTCCTCACCCGGCTTCTCGCCCATGTTCTTGTGGCAGAGTCACGGCTGCCATACCAAAGAAACAAACATGTCATTGTGGTCCGAGCAAAGGTACTGAGTCACCAATTCTCAAGCCTGAGAACAGCGATAGCACAAGCAACTCCACGCCGCAGAGCCCAGCTAGCAAAACACCAGGCTCTGGATATCGAGTACAGAAAACGAGCTCGAAAGGTGGAAGTTCAAGCAGAAGGGAATCTGTTGACCCATCGGCTTTCCAACGAATGGACCCCAAAATGCTTAATATTTTGCCTTCTTTTGATGACACATCCCACAAGACAGCCGCGCCTCTTCCTGACATGTCTCCTTACGGGAGTATGGGCATGACCCCAGCAGAAAACCCTTTTGGACCTGTCATGTATCCAATGTTCCAACCGCATCTACCACCCCCTATGATGAGCCCAAGTATTTCAAAAGAGGCCACGAACAGCCAGTCTGGTTCCATAACGAGCACGCAGGTGCTGGAACAACCAACCCATTCTGCACCAAAAGCCGGATCTTGCTGCGGAGGAGGAAATATCGATAATGTTGCTTCCGTCCCTATAACAATGGCTCCAGTGCCGAGTCCGCCAAAGGCTAAATCTAAGAGTTGTTGTTCTTCCAGCAATGACTCTCCCAAACCCGACCAGAAGAACGATAGTGTTTCGACCAACGACATACCGACGCCCAACAATATGATGATGTCGCCTTTCCCGACACCCATTATGATGCCAAACGGCATGTATGCCTACTATCCTCAGCCCACCGTATTTACCTACCCACCTCAGTATGGTTCATACTTGCAGCCTCTTCAGCCGGAACAATGGAGACAAGTAATGGCCACGATGACATTTGCTGGTCAAGGAAGCATGCCTTCACCCTTCGGCATGCATGGCGCGACACCGTTCCCAGCCCCGACTGCCCCCCAAACTCCCCATTCAACGCCAGGCACTTCTCACCAATGTAGCTGTGGTGCCTCGTGCGAGTGTGTAGGCTGCGCAGCCCATCCGTACAACGAGGCGACGCAGAACTATGTTCGATCGGCTTGGCAGAGCATGATGGATACCGGTTACACTCATGTGAACGGACACGGAAACGGCGAGACCCCAACAACAAACGGCCACAGCGTCAGCACAAGCACCGCTTCTGTACCTCCTATCGGCTCTACTGATGGCACTGTATCGCCAATCGCCCCACAGACTCCTTCTGAAGCAGCGTCTGGTATGAGTGAAGAGCAAGCACTGTCAGCGAACGATTTCTTTTTTGTCAGTTACCCATTTGGAGAGTCTTGTGCTGGTGAGGAGGCTAGCTGTCCATGCGGAGATGATTGTCAGTGTTTAGGCTGTGTAATTCATGGCAACTCTGAGTCAGCGTTGGAAACAGAGGGCCAGGCATAGAAGACATATTTGTTGGGATTTTAGTTTTTTTTCGATCAAGTATCTAAGCTTGTCCAAGATAGACTTTTTCGATATGACGAAGGAAATGTCACGAAGGGGAGGAAGATGAGGGTTACGATTTGCTAGTTTGCCATTATACCCCTTGAAGTTTGGAGTGATAAAAAGATCGCTGAGCGATTAAGAAGAATAGAGCAACTTTGACACACCAAGCATAGAAATATGACACACTCCCCTTCACACTAAGCACACATTAGTTTCATGGTTCTAAGCCTCGTGTTTTCTTTAATTAATGTACCTTAGTAACCTACAGTGAGGTTAAAAGAAAAGCGGAGCGCACTGTGTCATCCCTTGACCTCAAAATCTCATCTTAACGCTTTGAACTACAGCTATTTCATCAACATTCTAAATTTATCAGGAAAATCTCGAAACGCGTATCTTCTGGGCTTGCCATACTCAGACATTGTCTTACAACATCGGAATGGAACGCAGTAACCGGGTCAGAGAAAGGTCACCACACCGTGACTATAACTACAGGAGAAGCCAGGACCGCGACAACACACATTATAGAAGCACGCGCTCACGTTCACGATCACGATCACCTGATAGCAAACGTTCAAAAACATTATCTACTCGACACGACAGACATCACTCTGAGACAAGAGGTCTTCACTCATCTTCCAAACATCATCATCATCACCGTTCATCACGTAAACACCGGGATCATGCAAGCAGCAAGCCTGAAGCCGTGGTTTATCTACCATTTGGTGCACGACCCTTGTCAAAAGCGGACCTGATTTCTTTCAAGCCATTATTCGGTGAATATTTAAGCCTTCAGAAGCAGAAAAATATCACTGAGATGGATGATTATGAGGTTAAAGGACGATGGAAGAGCTTTATTAGTAAGTGGAATCGAAAGGAGTTGGCAGAAGGATGGTACGACCCTGAGACATTTGCACGACTCGCATTGAATAAATCAGTTGAGCCTCAACCAAGACGTGCTTCTGTCCATCGAGATGAAAGACGAGAACCTATCAAAGATGGAGAAGATGATGATGGCAGTGAAGACGATGAAGATGATTATGGCCCTACACTTCCGGGTTCGAATCAAACACGACGTTCTGGACCAGGCATTCCCACACTGCAGGATCTCTCTTTACGAGCTGAGCTTGCTGAAGAAGACAAGCAAGCATCCATTGCGGACCTGCGTCAAGCGCGCAAAGCCGACCGGGCTCTCCAGAAGCAGCGTCTCGATGAGCTGGTTCCTCGTGCAGAGGCTGGGACCCGTGAGCGCATGTTGGAGAAGAGAGCGGCCGTGGCGGACAAGATGCGCTCGTTCCGCGACAAGAGCCCTGGCGCCATGGAAGTTGGAGACGAGAGAGAGCTTATGGGTGGCGGAGACTCATTGGATGAGTATAAGAAGGCCAAAGAAATGGATCAACGGCGGAAGACAGAGAGAGAAATTCGCAGGGAAGAGATTGAAAGGGCTAAAAGGGAGGAGATGGAGGAGAAGAAGAGGGCATGGAGGGAAAGGGAAGAGGGGACTGTGAGCATGCTGAGGGAATTGGCACGACAGCGATTTGGATAGACCAGATGCACACCTATCTTTGCTTCCCTACATAGAAGACTTGAGGGTGTGATAGTGTTGGCACTACCTATCCATTCTTATCTGTTGGTTTTCTGTGGTAGATTTATTGGGGGTATTTGGCGCACTGTGGGAGCGGACCAATTGGAAGTTTGGCCCACTCGAATCAAAACTCTTCTTCACGACGTTCAACAACCATAAGAAGGGCCTACTAGCTAAACCTCAGTGCAAACTTATTGCTGAGACCAGACGAAAAGGAACGAGCTTCGGACGAATATTCAAACTAAGACACATCATATCACACCAAGGTCATATCGACAGAATCTTGCTCATAGCAGACATTTCAGACTTAACCATTGCTCAACCTTGGAACTCGCTTTTTCACTCGATACAATGTCTGGCGAGGTAGACTACGGGTTTGGCGACCTCATGGATGACCCAGAAGATTATTGCCCACCTACACCTCCTCCTACATCTCAGATCTTCACCATGCAAAGCGGGAAGCCAATAACGCTTCACCTTGTTGGCGCCAGCCCTACCGAAGCTCACCATCTCTGGAATGGTGCCAAGATGATCGCCGACTTTTTCGAAGAGGATCCTTCTCGAGTACGCGAAAAGACCGTCTTGGAACTTGGTGCTGCGGCTGGTCTCCCTAGTCTCGTCGCTGCTATTCTTGGTGCGCGCAAGGTTGTGGTTACGGATTACCCAGACCCAGATATTGTCAGAATCATGCAAAAGAACATCGACGAGTGTGACGAAACGGTTGAGCCTCGTGGCCGAATTGCCAATACTGTCGATGCTGTGGGCTTCGTTTGGGGCGCTGACCCTATTCCACTGCTTACTCGCCTGAACCCAACGGATGATTCTCACAAGGAGCACTTTGACGTTCTCATCCTTGCAGATCTTCTCTTTCGACACAGCGAGCACGGTAATATGGTCAAAACCATCAAAGAGACCCTCAAGGTTTCCCGTGAGAGCGTGGCCTATGTGTTCTTCACATCATACCGACCATGGAAGAAGGAGCTTGATGAGGGCTTCTTTGATATTGCACGCGATCAAGGCTTTGAGGTGGAACAGATTGCTGAGCGAAGACTCGACAAGCCACTGTTTGAGAATGACCCCGGTGACTTGGACGTGCAGAAGACTGTCAAGGGATTTGCTGTGAGATGGTCTGCTGAAGCGTGTAGTTGATCATTGCCATGACGTTGGACAGGAATCGGTTAATGAATGACGATTATGACAATAAAAGTTAAATACTGTGGATTCCCTTACACATGCATTTGCACCAAGACAACTGGACTATTGATATGTATTCTTACTATTCGCAATACTATACTGTACTCCAACTGCTACGTTACTTGACCTCAAGGTTCCATCGTAGCAGATGCAACGAGACGGCTCGTTCCCCCACTTCGATTCATAAAAGGGTTCAGGGCACAAGATGAAGCACCTGAGGGCATGCAAAAAGTTGAACCTCCTTGAACAACCCTGAACAGAAACTCTCTCTGTGAAGATCCGCGCCAAGTCTCGCTTCGCCTCGAACTCCAAAGCGCACTTGTCTGAGCTACAGAGCCTTTTGGCCGATGACCTATCAGCTGCTTGTATCTCCAAGTACTACGCTACGTATAGCTCAAGCACGAGGGGGGTACTACTACTGTAACGGAATTTTGTCTTATTTTTACCGACGGTCCACAAGCCGCAGAATCCAGGCGTTTTCCGCCGCGGGGCCGCAAGCCGCAATTCGTCAAACGGACCAAAACCCGCATTTTTCATATCACATCATGTCCGCCTCCTCGCAATATCTCCAAGATCTCAATAGGGATGGGTTTGTGGTCATAAAGTCAATCGTGAGCAAGGATAAGCTCAATGCTCTGCGCGAGGCTAGCTCAAAGGCTACTAAGCTGGCTCGTGAAGGACAATGGCCTTATGGTATCACCCCCTTATTAACTATCAATTGAATAAAAAATCTCCTAATAGTATACAGTAAGAACTGTAGGAAAACAGTTTCCACCATGGGACGCCAGCCAAGCACGCAAACATGGAATATGGGGTGTCCAGCATCTCATGAACCCTGATCTACCGGGTCATCAGCTTTTCACAGAGCTCTACTTCTCTGAGGCCATTCTCGGCATTGTGAAGCAGCTGCTGCAGTGCCAAGACGAGCATCTGGTAATGGAGTTGTTCAACATGCTTGTCAGGCCTGAAAGGGATTTTGAGTTACGGTGGCACCGTGATGATATCCCCGCCGAAGCTAGCCAAGACGAAGAGATGGAGCGTCTTGGTAAGCATGCCTACCATGCTCAGTATAACTTTGCTTTATGGGAAGATGATTCTCTCATCGTGGTCCCTGGCTCGCATAAGCGCGCTAGGACCTTGACTGAGCGAAACGCAGATCCATTTGCCAAGTCCCTGCCAGACCAGCTTATCGTCAAGCTGCAGCCTGGCGATATCGTTTTTTACAACAACAATATTCTGCACCGCGGGGCTTACAGCAGCAGCAAGGAGCGAATGACGCTACACGGCTCTGTTGGCCATGTGCAGGGCAGCACTCTTCGAGCGAGGAACGTCTTACAGCATGGGGTTGGTAGCTGGGTTGACAAATGTGCTTTCGAATCCCTCCCGGAGAAAGAAAGGCGAAGGGCCGAGGGAATGAGACAGTGTCTAATCCACCTTGGCAGCCAGAGCGGTCAAGTTGGTTACTCACTTCAAGGCTGAGAGGCTGAGAAAAGTGAGACTGACACCAGCAATCCCTTGATGTCATATATCAATGTCTCAGGCCGCCAAGAGGGTCATGTTCTGCGCGAATTGAGGAAAAGCAAGGGAGCAGGGTCAGAGGGTGACATTGAGTCACACTTGAATAACAATTCTCTATTCAATCTGAAGACCTACTGATTAGAGGATGCAAAAAAAATCTTAAAGGCCTTAACCCTAAAAGATAGAAATGCTGGGACAAGTTTAGGGATAGTTTAGCATGAACATAGCAAGCTCTTTACTAACTAATTACTTTTCGTCCCTGTAACAAAGGTGTCAAGCCTTTTTGCACACAGGGACCCGATTAGTCAGTGCGATTTATATCGAGTAAGCAAAGAGTGTTCCCGGTTGAACAATGTTTGAAACATTGCCAATATTGTCACTACCCAAACAAACATGCCATGATGGTGTCTCAGCTCTATTCAATGCACCTCTGTAGCATTACGAAACAACATGGACGGATGCGGATATGAATAACGCTGCCTGATGCGACCGAGGTTATCACGAGATTATCCGGAATAAAGACCGACTTTCCGGTGATTTGATTTCCAGTTAACGGCTCCGGATACAACTACACTACGGGATTCACAGGCTGTTTCTCAACCCCGCATTTTTAGCCCGGATCAAAATGGCTGTCACTTCATGGAAATCTCTTGGGGGACCCCGGATTCAAAAGCTCAGGGCGAACCAAGGAGCTCAAAGTGTTGAGCCGACTCGATTTGATGATTGGTGCTCCTGGGATAATGTAGCTGTTATTGAATCCAGCGAGTCAGGTAGCTACTGTAGGTGGTCAAATAGACTTGGACCAATTCAATAAGTGGTACTGTCCTGTACTGTACTGTACTGTACTGCACCGTAGCCTTATAATCAAAATTTCTTTTCTGGGACTCGGTAACATCCCGGCGGAATGAAAAGGGTGGGCTCGGCTCATACGCGGTGTGCAACAAAAAGCCAACCCCACGGGGAAATGAAGCCTCATATCTATAACGCGGGGGTAGAAGCAAGCCAACAACAGTTGAGTGACATTATCAATCATTTACTCTAGCGGTCTGCACCTACAGGGGTAAAGGGCAGACTGAATACTTGCATGATGGTGGCGGACGGCCAGGGTACATGGCAGAGTGAGTCTCTATGAGCTCAAGTTCCAATGCAGGCCCATGTTGGTAAATGAATGACTCCGGTTGAGCTTGATGAGTTGATGAGCAGACGAGCATAGCATGAGTCTGGTCTTCTGAGCCTGGCTGGGCCTGAAGAGATCCAAAATCTAGACCAACTGACTTACCCCACACGCATCGACCATCAAACCCCGCACCTCCACAGATCCTGGCACTCGCTTGGCTGATCTGAAAACCTACCTAACTGTTACTACTAGCAAACACCAAAAACCACCTACCGAACTTATATGGTGTATCCGCACTTAGCTAATGAGCCCGGGAGAATTTCTAAAAGGGACAATTTAAGCGTATCCGAAGAGAAGTGAACTCGATTCCGCCCTCTAAATCGGCATCTGCTGTTCCTAGGCATGCGAGACACGAGACAACGCGAGGCTGGTTGACGTTGAATAGCCAATCGGAGGGTATGGCATCATATTTCTGACTCAACAAAGTGCAAGAGGAGACTCAACACATCGAGTTAGCATGGACCCTTGACCTTGACTGTAGACTGATCACCACATACGGATACTTGGGGGTGTTGTAGGTAGACCTCCGCTGCAGTTACACAGAGGCGAGATTTATTAGGCGGAGCCGACGGGGTAGTAGAATATAGGACGACTTGCATAGAGGACTATCCTTTCTCGCTTGTAATGCTACTGTAGTAGTCATTGGGAAATAGGACAGAGAACCAACCACTTACCTTCCGAACCCCCGAGTGTCTTGTAGATCTATGGCACAGAAGCCCACATATCAACATGACACATTTTGGTGGTAGCTGAGGTGTTGCGGTAAGTTTTGGCTGTTTTGTGCTGTTCCTTTGCTCCGCATCAGCCCTGTCTCCGCTTCCCACCCTGAAAAAAGAAAGTGATTTTCTTTCCGTAACGTTTTCTCGTAGCGTCTTTGATCTCCAAGTAACGGCGCGAAAAGCGGCAGTGAGGAGGAAGAGAGGTTGTGCCTTTGATTGGATAAGCTTCGTTGGTACATGAGAGTCAAAGAGGTTGTTAATGCCGAGTACCTTATCCGGTGAAAGGTAAATTTTTCAGGAGATTTAAAACTGCCTGAAGGTGAAGAAGTCCTCCTATCACGTGTATGTATCACTTCCGATAAGGAAGGCGTCTTGAGAAAAACAGATATTGAGGCAAGTGCATACTGTAGTACCTTCCGGTTGCGTATGGTGAGGGCAAGTACGGATAGACCAGCCTGTAAAACACTAACACACTCCGTGATGAAGGTATAAGGTAATATTGGGCCGAATCATGTCCGATAGTCATTTCATTAGAAATGTTTCAAGGCTGGGATAATTGTACATAGACTTGGAAGACAACTGTTGGCAACTTACCAACTCAGTTCAATGGACCATTATTGCTGATACAGGTCGGCTGTACGGGCTCGATCAACTGTCAACTCACTTGGTGCCCAGAAAAAAAAAAGAAAAAAAAAAAGAATGATCAATTGTGTAAGTCGGCGGCGGGAAACGCGATTTTCCACCGAATTTTGTTCGACCTCGAAATTTACAGCGTCGTCATTTGGTGTATCGCGATGCCTGAAAACTGGGCTGTACCTTAAACAACCTGGATCTCAAAACCACAAAGGATAGACCTGCCGTAACCAGATAGCCTGTCTTGAGCTCTGTGAGAGCTCTCATGATTGGCTCGGAAGCTACTGAAAATCCTGGTTGCAGGGGCCAGCCAGGGTGTGCAGGTC
>PVPY01000463.1:0-19186 GCA_002982035.1 Fusarium algeriense
AAATGTATATAAGTAATATATAGAGCCTTTAGTGTTCTTCAATAATCTGACATGCTTCCCATAGCTGAGTAGATGTTTTGTCAATCTATAGTCTAGATTAGCATCAGATTCATTTGACGATTTTGGGGATGCGCGGGAAAGGAAAAAGAAATAAGCACAATAGAGCATACCATGCCATCTGAGAACGGTTGGAAATGATTTCCCGGGATTGGAAGAACTTCAATGTGACCACCAACTAACTCCTCCCACGTCCCAATTGCGGCGTCTCTGGTGTCCCGTTTGCTGAGCCAGTCGTATCTAACTCCACAGAGAGTCTCTGTGTCGAAAATATCTTGGCTCAGAAGCATGACTGTCCTTAAACCCTTTCCAGTAGCCTGGGGAAATGAAACTGGCTTGTAGATTCCCAAAAGCGCCGCATTAGACATAAACTCCTCTTCTAGAGCATTAGAAATGGAGGTACCCATTTGACCACTAGACCTGATGATGCTTGTGATGACGGCACCTGGTAGAGGCTCATGGTCCACTGGGCAAGGGCTGTCGATCATCACGAGTCCTTTAACTTCGAAGCCACGCTTTGTGAGCAATTGGGCGGCTTCAAAGGCCACTATGCCCCCGAAAGACCAGCCTGGTAAGTAAGCTAGCTGTTAGAAAAGATGTTCTGAAAAGAGATGGAAGATGTTAAGTCATACCGCCGAGTATCAATGGAAAAGATTGAGCCGTGGCATTGGAAATGATCATTGAAACGTAATTCCCTGCCATCTCTGTAACACTAGAGTAGAAAGAGCGCTTGTCGCCACAGACTCGAAAATGAGGATCGAAGAACGCGTAGGATGTTCGGTCATAGCCTCTCAGCCGCTTGTACATATTAATTTGCCCGCTGCCATCGTGAAAGAGACAAAGAGGAGTTCGCATTCCGTCCGAAAGATGAAGTGTCACAGGCAAGATTTGTGATCCGGTCATGGTGTCCAAAGGGTCTGAAGCCCCTGAGTATGTTGGGGTAACAGCCTCTGTAGATTGAGACGACGACGCTCGCGTAATGTCGGCATCATCAACATGCATCTGGTTTGACTGTTGCTTACCTGGAACCTGAAGGGAAGATGAAAGCATACTGTCCATTTCCTCTAGCGTCTCGCACTCGGATAAAGCGTGATGGTTTAGTGCAATATGCCCAGGAAATAGACGCGAGAGCTTTGAGGCGATTTCGATCTGCATCATTGAATCAATGCCAAGATCACTCAATGACATGGTGTAGTCGATGTCGCTCTCCGTGAAACCGCCGACTTCCATAACGATATCTCGGAGAATTTGGCCCAACTCTATCTCTACTGAAACTCGATAACCGCCCTCAGCTTTCGCTGGGGTACGGTGATCAGTCGGGATTCCAACCTGCAATGCGTCTATGCTGGTAGGAGTTTGAAGCGGGGGTAGTCTTGCGGGATTCTGAAGATTCTCTTGATGCCTATGCTTGGGAGCGTCAGCAGATGGCATTCGAGACAGAGCCTGTTGAAATGGCGCAAGCTGCAGCTTCTTGAACTCCATGCCTCTAACGACAGCAACAACTCTGTCAGAGCTATTTAGTGCAATGGCATCAGCTAGAATAGCACCCTTGATTTCAAGTAGGTTACAGTATATCTTGAAGGTATCCTGATAGTCCAATTGGCTATAGGCCACCTCAATTGACTCTACACCAGAACAGATACAGATATCGCGTGAACTGATAGCAAGATTTGCAATGAACCCTGCAGCATGAAGTAACGTGTCGGTGAAAACAGGATGTGCCAAATATCTTGGCTTCGAGCCAAGGTGATTATGCATCCGGTTATCAGCTGGAATCTGGAAAGAACCAATGCCTTCAAGGTTCGAATCTGCCACGTTCAGGAACTGCAAGCTTTGGTACTCTGAAGAATATCGCACCACGCGCGTGAAAATGGTCTCATACAAGACCTTGGCCCGGAAGCTACTCATTTGGTCTTTTCCTGCGCCAGAGAAATAGCGACTTTGCCGAGTGAACAAAGCATGATCTTTCATCCATCGAGTTGGGTTGGTGTTCTGGCTCGAAATACTCCCACAGCAATGCAATGTCTCAACCTCGCTCAAAGAGGTAACTCTGAAGCTTGCAGACGTAACATCAGAGTCGATCCGCTTTGCAATATACACAAGAACCGATATTCCATCACATTGCGACGTTAATGAAGGTATATGGACTAATGGACTTGAGAAACTCATCCCAGTCACGACCAAGACGTGGGACTCGGGTGGCTCAATGAGGGTTTGCCCCGCTTGGAGAGCAAGCTCGTGAAAGAGTGATGCTGGACAGATGGGGGTGCCACCAACATCATGCCCAGAGATGAGAGGCCCAAGTGTAGCCATATCAGTCTCGAAGACAAACTCCTGTTCTGGAGATTTATTCGTTCTCAGCCAAGGCAGTAGAGAATGCTGAGTTCTTACGCGACTTGAGTTGAGGCGTCTGTCGCCATCTGAGCTATTGGCGATCTCTCGAGGCTCCTGGTATGGGACATAAAACTTTGGACCTTCCAGGGGATGACCTGGCAGGCTTGTGACTTGGGCTGATGTACCGACAAATACTTGACGCCAGTTAATAGTGACCTTGCGTAAAGAGATGGTCGCCAGTGTCTGAGCGATCGAGAACCACGCATCCCGAC
The DNA here is from genome assembly GCA_002982035.1 of Fusarium algeriense. Lineage (NCBI taxonomy): Eukaryota > Fungi > Ascomycota > Sordariomycetes > Hypocreales > Nectriaceae > Fusarium > Fusarium algeriense. The sequence goes on from PVPY01000463.1 coordinate 2,664, forward strand.
CTTTTTGCAATGTGCTGAGTAATGCGCAAGAGTTGGAAGAGATTGAATCTCGCAACATTGGTAAAAGAGTAGGATGGGGACCGATCTCGATGAAGAGAGAATCATCAAGACAAGGGCTACCAATAACCACTTGGAGGTTCAAAACACCATCGTGGAATCTTACAGGCTGCCGCGTATGGTCGGCGAAGTAATTTGTGTTGAAGTCATTATTTGAGAGCCGCCCGTCCATATTGGAGACAATGGGAATAGTGGCATCTTGGAACTTGATCGACTTTCCAAGTTCGCGCAACGGTTCCATGATAGGATCCATGAATGAAGTATGGAAGGCATACGGGACGTTGATAACCTTGGACCTGATGTTGCTAGCTTTGCATCGTGTCTGGAGAACGTCCAGTTGGGTAAATGGTCCGCCGATAACACAATCCTGCGGTCCATTGAGGCATGCTAGAGTCAACAGTTCAAGTGGAGGGTCCTGCCAGATCATGGCTTGTGACTGCTCAGCTGTCATATGACACGCAAGCATTCCAGATGTGTCTGCACGGCAGAGTTGGCCCATCATCCTTGCTCGGGATGCAACAACTCGGAAAACGTCTTCCAGTGACAAGACACCAGAGACACAGAGGGCCGCATATTCTCCGAGGCTGAGATAAAGTTAATGTTAGGATTCAGGTAAAGCTACAAAGCAATGACATACCTATGGCCCATTACATAGTCGGGTTTGATTCCCAAAGATATAAACATCTGAGCAAGTGCATATTCCAAAGCGATGCAAGCGCACTGGGATACCATCAGATGTTCGACATAAGTCAAGCTCTCCAGTTGAGTTTGTCTATTCGACATGATATAGTTTAATATGCTGGGGCATTCCAAATGAAGTCCCTGGATGATGCGGTCGCAAGATGTAACGATGTCTTTGAAGGGAGGGTGTGTATTCATCAGCTCTTCACCCATGCCGACGTAAAGAGCACCTTGTCCTGTGAACACAAACACCGTTGATGAGACTCTTTTCGCTGGCTGAGATGCTTGTATCCTGTAGTTCTGCAGCTTGGTCAGCAGCTCAGTCTCTGAAGCGCATGCCATGGAGATCCGATGATCGTAGTGCTGACGCCGGGCTGCCGCTGTATAACAAATATCCTCCAGTGATGGTCTAGGCTGTTTCGTCAGGAAACCAATACAGCGATTGAGGGATGATCGGATAGCCTTTTCTGACTTGGCCGAAAGCAGAAATATATAAGAAGAACGGCTTTGGGTCTTCTCGTGTTCACTGCATTGAGTAGAGGACTTTCCGATCCACTCCTCTACGAGTAATGATGCGTTAGAACCCGCAGCCCCAAAGTTATTGAGGACAGCTCGCCTAGGCACCCCAACAGAACGTTTCCACTCAATATTGCGCTTGGGGATGATCAGGCCAACACTATCTAAGTCACCCAATGCTGGGTTCAGATTATTCAACCCAACTTGGCAGGGGATTTCGTTTTCGCGAAACATGAGCAACAACTTGGCGAGACCAGCTGCACCTGAAGCCGCTTCACAGTGGCCGATATTACCCTTGATCGAGCTCACGACCAAAGGGTTTGTCGGAGAGTGATGCGGTCCGAAGACGCGTTTCAAAGTCTCGACTTCTCGAGCATCACCAGCCTGTGTACCCGTTCCGTGTGCTTCAACAACACTAACAGATGCGGGGTCAACTTTGGCTTGATCAAGAAGCCTTCTCAGCAGATCCGTCTGGGTTGGGCTGTGAGGATGTGTAATTGAGCTGGAGTTGCCGCTTTGGTTGATCTGGGCGTTTCTAATGACACCATGGATACGATCCCGTTCGGCAATGGCATCAGAGAGTCGTTTTAAAACGAAAAGAACACAGCCTTCAGCTCGACAATAACCATCAGCTGCTGCGTCGAATGGCTTGCAATTCCCAGTAGGACTAAGAAAGTGTCCTCGGGATAGGCCAAGATACATCTAGATGACTATCAGTAAACATGTCTGGCAAGTAATTCTGGGGTCTCTGAATGCTTTGCTCACATCAGGGCTCGTGATGACATTGACTCCACCCGCAATTGCTGCTGTGCAGTCTCCATTCTGTAGCGCTCGACACGCCTGGTAAATAGATACTGTTGACGATGAACAGGCGGTATCAGTCACAATGGACGGGCCGCTGAGCCGATAAAAGTACGATATCCTACCGCTGTGAAACGCTCGAAGAGTACCAGGTGAATAGAAGGTATCAATATCGTTGTGAAGGTTATCCGTGTAGTCCCCTGTTGCCAAACCGATCCAGCATCCGGTGGTAGCTCTTTGAAAGGATGGCGTTGAGTCAGGTACATAGCCAGCGTCGTCGAGTGCTTCCTGAGCAGCGCGAAGGAGAATTCTCTGCTGAGGATCCATGGATTTGGCTTCGCGGGGAGAAATATTGAAGAAGGTGTTATCGAAGCTATAATGACAGAGGTTAGGGTTACCGAGAACTGAGTGTGTCCGAATCATGAAAGAGCTTTTACCTGAATGGATCATTGATGAACGCTCCATACTTGGCTGACATACACCGTGGGCTTTCTGAATTATCCTTATAAAAGTCTGAGATTTTAAACCGACTTTGTGGAATCTCCTGTACAGCATTGAGACCCTGACGTAGACTCCCCCACAACTCATCAGTGCCATTACCTTCGGGAAGATGTACACTCATTCCTACAATGGCGATGTCGTTTGTGAGATCAGGAGACGGTGATGACTGCTTTCTAGAACCCTTGAAAGGAGAGAGATCCAGAAGTTCGACCCGAGAGCTTGAAGAATTAAATATAGGGTACAGAGAGCCGGAACTTGGTCCGAATGAAACAATCTTGACAATTGCTTCGGAGTCTTCTGTCAATAAGCTCTCCAGGCTCGCAGCAATGCAATCGCTGGCATCTTTCCAGTTCACGCAGTGAATGAGGATATGCCGAGCCAACCATTCCATCAGTCTGCCTGACGAGGCAGTAGATACATCAAACAGTGTCCCATCGAGCGGTGAGTACATTGGCTTCATAGACTTAGCATGGGAAGATAGGCAAATTCCTCGACGCTTGATATCTTGGAGAACCTGCAACACAACAGGTTCAAGTTGGCAACCTCCATGATACCAACCATGAACAAAGGCAAAAGTCGTTGTCACGCCAGGAATAGCCTGTAACTCTTTCTGCAAGACGGAGAGACTTCGCCTAGGACCTGAAATTGATACAGAGCCTGAACCTGAGATGGAAGAAACTTTTGACTGTCGATACCCTGGTTCGGCATGTACGTTTCCTAGCTTCTGTTCAATCTCGGCTCTGGAGACGCCACGAGTTGCAAGGGACAATGTCGCCTCTGGGTCAACATGATTGCCATCACCATTCCCAGCCTTTGCGGAGATGGCTAAAATCCAGAAATGACTGCGACAAGCAATCCAAAATGCCAGACGAAAGCCTTCGACTGCTGATGACATGAAGTCATCAATGCTGGGTGAGGATGCTACGAGTGCGGCTGGTATCATGCCTGAGGAGAAGCCAGCTGTTGCTTCGAGAGCGCGGAATGAATCCTCAAATGATTCATTGTCTTGTAGTATATTGGTAAGATATCTCAGTATTTGGCACAGATAGACGGTAGTTGCTTGAAGTACAGGGTGGATGTGATATTCCTCAGCAGGCCTGAGCAAATTGCTAGGCGAGATGAAACATTGAGTGTCAATAGCTAGAAGCTTTCGCGACTCTGCATCCAAACTTGCAATTTCTCCCAGGAATGCAGCATGGCACTTTGATAGAAGTATACTGCCCGTTATAGTGGAATATGCATCTTGTTCTGCAGTGCTGGCCGCACTTTGCGAGAAGATGGACTGAGACCCTTGGCCACCAAATAGGACTAGACGATGGTCATTCATTGTTGCGTTGAGCAGTTGAGTACAGAAACTGAGAACTTTGCTACTGGCTGGTGAATGGGCGGGATGATTAGGGTGAATGCGATTGTTGTCTCGTGTTTTGTCAACAGTACGTTAGGTGCATGGGGGTGTTGGAAGAACTCTATACTGCATGTATTGCTGAACTCAAGCATCGCATGCCATCTTACGGACTTGGTTACTGGAAAAAAGGGAATTTTATTCGCCCAATAGGCAACATCCGTCCTCTTTTTCGCATGTCTTCTTGGACCCCATGGCCAGGCCATTGCAACACGGAGAACGCGTCTAACGCTGTACGCCCAAGAACCTTGATTGGACCACTATAGCTGCAGATTTTCCACCAATTCATGACCCAGAGTTCCATTTCTCACATGCCATGGCTCTGATGTCGGTCAGGCAATCGTAGTGAAGCCGAAAGGATTGCTGACAGGCCAAACTCTGACAGCATTTTTCAACACGTTTTCCGAATTGGGCTAAATATAACACGCCTACGTTTAATCCAAGGGTACGTGCATAATTTTTCGGGTCACCTTCTATGTTGAGACATCTCCGTACCCGATTCTCAGATGAGATCTGACGAGGTGGTGCGGGAATTATTCTATTATACCCCGGTTGTTCCCACTTCGTTATCTTTGATACGGATACACCTGCAATTATTCCCTCCGAAGCTAGATGCTGACTGCAGAAATCCCTGTCTCAGAATCCGCCGTCGGCAGTCTCTTTGGTGCTTGCATGCAGTTACGAATATGCAAGTATCAGATATTGATTTGAACTACAGGCAGATGCTCAGTGAAAGCATTGACCGGTTGTAGGTGTACGTACATGGTTCGGGTAAAGCTTACCTCGGAAAAGAATGAATTTGCCAATGCAGGCTGATCAGTTGCTGATTGACCGTACGCAACCTCGACTGTCGGTCGAATCAATACTCGATACATTTGGTATCATCGTTTACGACTTGTTCATAGCAGTGACAGCATTATCAATCCCCATCAAAGTTGAACCAGATTACACGAGTTCAACACTCACAAGCAAGCAATAATGGCCAAGCCAGAAAATCGTATTGCCATCATTGGAATGGCCTGTCGCCTTCCAGGTGGTGCTGACAGTCCTGAAAACCTCTGGTCATTACTCGCCCAAGGCCGAGACGGACGACGAGAAGTGCCAAAAGATCGTTGGGACTGGAAGTCATTCTACAACAAAAACCCCGATACCAGAGATGCTACAAATTTTAGCCACGCTTACTTTCTAGATCAAGATGTTTCAGCGTTCGACGCTCGCTTTTTCAACATCCCTGGAACAGATGCAGCATCGATGGATCCTCAGCAGCGACTTCTGCTGGAAGTGACTTATGAAGCACTTGAAAATGCAGGTTTACCCATCGAGAACATGCGTGGATCTGACACTTCTGTTCACATGGCCATGTTTGCTCGAGATTACGATCGCATGGGATACAGAGACTTGTCGCAAGTGAGCATGAGCCACATCATTGGAGCGGGAGAAGCCATTTTGGCCAACAGAATCTCATATGTCTTGGATCTGAAAGGAAGTTCCAATACTTTGGATACGGGATGTGTGAGTGAATCTCCATCTGAAGGCCAATAGAACCAGCTGACGGGGTAATAGTCTGGAGGCCTTGTAGCTCTGCATCAAGCATGCCAGACTTTGAGAGCAGATGAGTCTACAATAGCGTTGGCTGGAGCTAGTCAGCTTCTGCTTACCCCTGATCAATCTCTTGTCATGTCGTAAGTAAAGACTAGATTCTAACGATTATTCACGAATGATACCCAGGCTTACCAAATATTCAGGCAACTCACCAACAAGGACGGAAGATCATACACCTTTGACGATCGTGGCGCCGGCTACGCTCGAGGTGAAGGCGTTGGTGTTCTTGTGCTGAAGCGCCTAGATCGTGCTGTCACAGACGGCGATTACATCCACGCAGTCCTACTGGAATCGGGTGTTGGCCATGACGGTAAAACGTCAGGAATTTTCCTACCCAATAGTTCCGCGCAGGAAGCTCTAGCACGTTCCGTCTACTCCAGAGCAGGCCTAGATCCTCTAGACACATTATTCGTCGAAAGTCATGGAACAGGAACTGTTGCGGGTGATAATGCTGAAGTCAAATCCATCAGTAGAGTGTTTGGCCGCGAGGCGGGACGAACTACAGACCTGCCTGTCGGCAGTATTAAGACCAACATCGGCCACTTGGAAGCGGCAAGTGGTGTCGCCAGCGCCATCAAAGCCATCATGGTTCTCAAAAAGAACCAGATTCCGCCGCAGCTGAACTTTATCAACCCCAAACCTGGACTTGATCTTGGGGGAAGAGGACTCAAGGTGCCGCTGGAAGTCATGCCGCTTACACCAGATGGTCATGTCGGGCCTAGGCGCGTCTCGGTCAACAGCTTTGGATATGGAGGAACCAATGCCCATGCCATTCTTCAGGGATACGATACGAAGATGCCGTCTGTTGCTGATCAAAACGTTGAGCCAAAGCCAATTGTTCTGTCTGCGAACTCCGAATCGTCACTAAAGAAGCTTATCGCCAACACACGAGAATGGCTTCGATCGGAGAAAGCCCAATATATATCTTTCTCCGACCTGGCCTACACTCTCAACTCACGACGCTCCAAACTCCCATGGCGATGCAGTGCCGTGGCTAGCAATACTACAGAACTCGAAGCCGCACTTGGCGATGCTAAGCTACAACCCATCAAGTCTTCACGCGACGTTGCCCTGGCTTTCATTCTTACTGGTCAAGGTGCCCAGTGGTTTGCCATGGGTCGAGAGCTACTCTCTAGTTCCCAGTCTACCGAATTTGCATCATCTATTGCATCGTGCAATAAAGTCATGAAGGCGTTGGGATGCGAGTGGGATCTTGTCGAGGAACTCTCCCGTGATGAAGAATCGACGCGACTTGGTGAAGCTCGGTTTGCTCAACCAGCCACGACTGCAGTGCAAATAGCTCTCGTGGATCTTCTTGCCAAACGGTATGGCATCCGACCTGAAGCTGTTTGCGGGCACAGCTCGGGTGAGATTGCAGCTGCTTATGCCGCTGGAGCTTTGACTAAGGAGGCAGCCATGCAAGTCTCGTACATGCGAGGTATATGCTCTGCCAAAGCTAAGACAATGAACTCCACCCCTGGAGGTATGTTGGCTGTTGGAGAGGGACCGGATGCTATCAGTCAGCGAATCGAAAAGATTGACAGCAGATGCGGAAAGATCACAGTAGCATGCGTCAACAGCCCTGAGAGCACTACCATCTCGGGAGATGCAGCAGCCCTTGACGAACTCCAAGCAGTTTTGGTACAGGCATCAGTCTTCAACCGGCGCATCAAAGTTGACTCTGCCTATCATTCCCATCACATGGAAGTCGTGGCCCCTTTGTACCTTTCTTCACTGGATGGTCTTGTAACTGGCAAGCCTCGCGACGATGTGGCATTCTTCTCATCTGTCACCGGTGCTCGTAAGACCTCTGGCTTCGGAGCGGACTACTGGGTCTCTAACCTGGTATCCCAAGTCAAGTTCAGTACTGCTTCTCAACTCGTTGCTAGGCACCTTTCGGACACCCACTCATCTGCTGCCAACATGCTAATCGAGATTGGTCCTCATGCTGCCCTTTCTGGGCCACTTAGGCAGTCACTGTCAGAGTCCAACTTCAAGTTGTCCTCGGGTGCTTCCTTCAAGTACACTTACGCCCCTTGCCTTGTTCGCAACACCAGTGCACTCAAGTCTGTGCTAGCACTAGCCGGTAAGATGTTCGAATCAGGTGGCTCAGTACAACTCCATGATGCAGCACCAAGCAAGAGTAGTTCAGCGCCTATTCAGCCTCGAGTTGTCGCAGATCTTCCTTCGTATCCTTGGGACCACAGCAATACCTACTGGCGCGAGTCGCGACTTAGCAAGAAGAATCGTCTGCGCCGTTTCCCTCCTCACGACCTGCTTGGACTGTTTGAAGTGGCGAGCTCGCCTTATGAGCCACGGTGGAGATACCATGTAAGCCTTGCCAACACTCCATGGCTTCGTGATCACGTCATTGAAGGGTTCATGATCTTCCCGGGTGCTGGCTATCTCATTATGGTTATCGAGGCTATGAAGCAACTGTTTCAGCTCCGTAACATGCCGGGCCGCATCACAAACATCAACCTGCAGAATATTGTGATTGCCAACCCTGTCATCATATACGACGATGACAGCTCCAAGGAAAGCCAGGTGGTGGAACTGCAACTCATTATCAGTCCTTCTCGGCAGCATGCTGGGAGTTCGTGGGAGCACTTCCGAATCATCTCTTACGACTCTCAGGACGACTCTTGGGTTGACAACTGTAGTGGTCTTGTCTCATGGGACTCTGGTTCTACCGACACCAGCACTACTGCTGTATCTCAGGTTGATGAACTGACTGGCTCTCAAGGCGACGATGGTCTGGGTCACTTGTCTAAAGTTGCCGCTCAAAAGTGGCTTCAAGATATCCAAGCCGCCTGTCTTACTCGACTTGATGCGGCCGAAACATATCTTGATCTCAAAGCATCCGGGAATGAGTATGGTGAAACATTCCAAGGTATGAGGCAGATTCACGTAGGCAGTGGATTTGCCATGGCCAAGGTTATCATACCGGATATCACACAGTACGCTCCGGGACACGTCATGCAACCTCACACCATTCACCCCAGCACCTTGGACACCCTCTTCCAGCTTGAGCCTGTGTGTTTCCGACAAGAGGGTATTCTGGCACCCGTCATGCCTACCAGCCTGGGTCAGATGTCAGTGGCGGTAGATATGGACAGCGCTCCTGGTACCGAGATCGTGGTGGCGTTGCAGCATTTTCAGCACTCCCCACGAGATTCGAGTTTCGACTTTTATGCTTACCAGAAGGTGAGTGACGGCACATTCCAGCCGGTAGTCACCTGCAAGGACGCTCAGTCTCAGGCTGTCGGTGAGGGCGATGCCGATGATGATGCTAACAGCAAGATGACATACCGGATGGACTGGAAGCCTGATATCGATTTCATGGTTCAGGATGACTTTGTGCCTCTTCCTATGAGCGAGGATCAGGAGGATCAGGATACCGACCGCGAATGCGAGAGTCTTCTTCCCAAGAGTCAGCGTGAACTTGCCACGGCATACATGCAAGCGCTCACTCACAAGTGCCCCAATATGGATATTCTCGTCATCGGCTCTGGTGCTGGAGGCGCCAGTGTTCCGTTGATGGAGGCGGTGGAATGCACTAGCCGCTTCCCATTGGCCATGTATACTTACACCGATATGTCTCAAGAGTTTGTCGACGAGGTCCGCAGCAAGTTTGGAGAATGGGTAGCTCCCGTCGATTTCAAGACCCTTGACATTTCGCAAGAGCCCCTCGCTCAAGGACTCCCTGCCCATGGATTTGACCTCGTTGTGGCGTCCCAAATATCTTTTGCCCCAGCTGGAAGGGATGTAGCGCTAGGTCACATCAAGAAGCTTCTGAGACCTGGTGGTCGCGTTATTATGCTTGAGACGACGGCGCCTTGTGGTGGACATGAAGACCGGCGCGTGATGGATCTTTCCCAATGGGATGGCTATTTAAGGGATCACGGCTTCAGTGGCCTTGATCTTGTCTTCCCAAACACTAAAGACATGTCAACTGATGTCACTACCTTGATGATGGCCCAACTTCTTTCTTCTCCTTCAACTGTTGAGATCTCGGCGGGACCCAGTAAATCTATCAAGAACTCAACAACCAAGCTGCTACTCGGCTGCTCTGACGATGCCAACCAAGTAGCTCTAGGACAAGCCCTGTCTCGGTCTTTGACCAACAAAGGTGTCAAGTGCAGCGTGGAAAACTTTGAAAGGGCTTCTGATCAAAACTCTTCACATGTTGGCATCGTCATTGACTCTGTCGAGTACCCTCTTCTCCTGACTCCCAGTTCCGAGACTTTCCAGCACGCCAAGAATCTTCTTCTACACGGTGGAAACATCCTCTGGCTCAGTTTCCAATCATCTCAGCTATCCAGTGGTAGAGCAGCCTTGAAGAAGATGGTGAGCGGCATGGCTCGGGTGTTGAGACGCGAGAATCCTAGTCTGAACTTGGTCACGATCGATGTTCAAGACCCGATACAGCCTTGCGACAGTCCGGGCGCGCTTCAAAGACTTATGCAGGTAATCACAGAAGTCATTATGTTATCATTCCTGACAACGGGTGGGGTTGCTTCCATGGAGCACGAGTACGCTATCCAAGATGGCAAATTGCTTATCCCACGAGTCGTTCCAGATGATGGTCTATCATCATACATCGACAGCCGTATCAATCCTCAACACAACATGAACAGTGATACATCTCTAGTTCCGTGTTCGTACCTTGATGAACACAGGCCTATGAAGTTGGACATCCGCGTACCAGGCTTGCTCAAGACCATCCGCTTTATCGACAATGACGAGATGCTGAATTCTCTTGGTCCAAGTGAGGTTCAGGTCGAAGCTAGAGCTTATGGAGTCAACTTTAAGGATGTTCTGATCGCCCTGGGCCAAATGCCACCTGCGACTCAGATGACGGGTGAGATTGCTGGTGTCATCACAGCTGTTGGGTCGAATGTCAAATCGTGGAAGATGGGCGACAGAGTCACAGCTCTTTTCGTCACGCAATTCGGCAATCAAGTTCGCGTCAACAGCGACAACATTGTAGCCATCCCTGACTCGATAGGTTTTGCCGAGGCAGCTTCCATCCCCTTGGTGTTTGTTACCGCGTGGTACTGCCTCAACGAAGTGGCCCGGCTGGAGAAGGGACAGCGCATCTTGATCCACGCAGGATCCGGAGGCGTTGGACAGGCCGCTATCCAGTTGGCACAACTTGTCGGTGCCGAGGTCTTTACTACAGTTGGTAGCATGGCAAAGAAGAAGCTGGTCCAGGAGTTATACGGCTTGGATGACAGCCATGTCTTCTCATCACGGTCTGGAAGCTTCAAGAAGCAGATTTTCGATGCGACTCATAGCTATGGCGTTGATGTGGTCTTGAATTCTCTCTCGGGTCAACTTCTTAGGGACAGTTGGGACTGTCTTGCCCCCTTCGGTACCTTCTGTGAGATTGGCAAAGCAGACATTCTCAGTCGTGGTCAGCTCAACATGGCCAATTTTAACAAGCAAGCGACCTTTGCGGCTATTGACATCTTCTACATGCATCAGAAGCGTCCGGAACGGGTGGTACGTGGTATCAAGGAGGTTTTTTCTATGGCCGAACAGGGCTTGTTGAAACCTGTTCATCCAATCACTGCCTTGGACATGTCAGACATTGAGCAAGCCTTTTCTGTCATGGCCGAGAGAAAGCACATGGGCAAGCTGGTTCTCCTTGCTGACGACAAGACCCTTGTACAAGGCACCAGGCCCAAGCCCCCAGTTCTGTCTCTGCGAAAGCAGGGAACCTATGTCATTTGTGGTGGGCTTGGTGATATTGGCAAAAGGATTGGTCAGTTCCTTGCTGAAAGAGGAGCTGGTCATATTGTGGCCCTAACACGACGCGATGCTGAGTCTGTCTTGAAGCAGCCTGCAATTGTCGAGTTGAGTCAAGTCATCAGCAAGCTGGGTGGCTCTCTTCACATCCTGCAGTGCGACATTGGGCAAGAGTCAAGTGCTCGCAATACTGCTAGTCGCTTGACAGAACTTGGTCTCCCACCAGTTAGAGGCATCATTCAGAGTGCTACAGTCCTTCGAGATCATCCGTGGGAGAACATGGAGGTTGACGACTGGAACGAATCTGTGAAGCCCAAGGTCCAGGGTACACTCAACTTGAACACCTTCTTCTGCTCTCCAGACACTACCGATTTCTTTACCATGCTTTCCTCTGTGGCGAGTGTTGTGGGTTCAGCCTCTCAAAGCAACTACGCCGCTGGAAATGCGTTCCTCGAGGCCTTTGCTCATGAGCAGATGCAAGCTTCACGGGGTATTACCAGGTACACTGCAGTCAATATCGGAGCAGTTGAGGGCTCTGGACTGATTGCGGGTGTGCAGGGACAGGGCATCGACATAACCAACACCATCGGCTCTGTTTCCTTCGACGAGGTTCTTGCCGCACTCGAGTATGCCATGAACCCACAAGCCCGTGTCGATCAATCTGTTGTGCAACATGTTATGCATTTCAGTCGTGACAAAATGGAAGCCTCTTCTGGTCCTTGGGCATTGAGCGATCCCATGTACGATCATATTCCTAGCAAGATGAGACTAGAGAGCAGGTCTGCTAGCAAGGGAGGCGCTGGCAAGAAGCAGACCATTCTTCAGGCCGCCGAAGAGGCTGAGAATATGGCTGAAGCTGAGTCTGTTGTCAAGCAGGCCTTGCTTGACAAGTTTGAAGCTTTCATTGGTGATGACGTTCCTGATATCCCTATTGCATCGCTTGGACTCGACTCTCTTGTCTCCATCGAGCTGAAGAACTGGGTCAGACACACATTCAAGACGCCTCTTCAGGTCTCCGAGCTCAGCAGTGCACCAAGCATGCTTGCTCTTGCACGGCTCATCATCTCGAGGATGGTTCTCAAGTTCAACCAAACCACTGCCGTCAGCTCTGACGCCACTGAGCGCCAGCTCGATGCTCTAGCTGAATCTACGCCCATACCTTCTTCCGATTCTTCCGATGCTATTCAGTCTGGTGATGCTACCGATGAGACCATCAGCGAGAGTGAGCCTGACTGGCACGGCCAGGATTGCTGCAAGGCCTATAAAGAGTTGCCTGTCGGGCCTTTACCCAACTTAGACGAGACACTCGACTACTGGCTTGACTCCAATGAGCACCTTTTTGGCCCGGAACAACTCGAACATATTCGTCGCGACATGGAGGCTATGCGGGCTCCCAACAGCCCTGCTCGCAAGACCCTCCAGAATCTGTATGAGAAGCATGCAGATGACAAAACCAACGGTTGGTTCACCGACATAGTCACTAAAGCTCGCTTTCTATGCAGAAGAGCACCGGTTGCTCCATGGACCAGTATCATGGTATCACAGCGTGATAATCCTGGTAAGCGACACTCCCAAGTCGAGCGTGCAGCGCTCATCACTTCTGCAACTGTCTCCTTCAAACGAGCGATTGATGCAGGTAAAGTCAAGCCTCTGGAGATCGCTGGAAAGCCTGAGTGTACTTGGGGATGGGCTTGGTTATTCAACTCGACGCGTGTGCCGCAATCTAGTTGTGACAATGTTGTGAACTACGCTTCGTCACTGGGTGTTTCCGACGCTCTGAACCATGTTGTTGTTTTGAGGAAGGGGCACGTCTTCAAAGTAAACCTTCAAGATGAGGCTGGCAATGACGTGTCACTTGACCATCTTCAAGCCACGTTTGAGGCTATCGTGGCGCACGTGCAAGGTGAAGACTTGCTGTCAAGCCTGTTGACAACTGATGAGAGAGAATCTTGGGCAAAGGTAAGCTAACATGTTAGTTTAAGATTGTATCAGCGCTAATAGTTCTTGTAGATACGGGAAAGTCTCTTGGAGTTGAACTCCCAAAATGCTGAATACTTCAAGGTTCTCGATTCGGCCATGTTCGTCCTGTGCCTGGACTCGGGCAGTCCTGAGACGCCTGATGAGATTGCGCGCCATGGCTACATCGGAGACGGAACCAATCGTTGGTTCGACAAGGTCCTCCAGTTTTATGTCAGTGCCAATGGCCGATCTGGTATGCTCACTGAGCACAGCACCGTTGATGGCACAACCGCTACGCGACTTCTGGAATGGATCTCCGACGCCATGGATGCCTATCCCTCGCGCGAAAATTCCCATTACACTGAGTCCCACTTGAACGAAAAGGTAAATCTTGAGGAATTTGTTCTTCAGATGACCCCAGACATCGAACAACATACCATCGCCCTGCGTGAGAAGTACCATCAAGCCACTTCCAGGTCAACATATGTACGAGAGCAACTTGATGAGTTTGGCACAGACTTCCTACTTCAGTCGCGTGTACCCGTCAAAGGAGTTATTGACTTGACATTTCAGCTCGCCGTCCGACTCTTCTTTGGTCAGAACATGACCTCTTGGGAGCCTACTGCTGGTACTCTCTTCCACGCTGGTCGTCCCGATGCCATGCAGAGGGCCACTCCTGCAGTGAATATATTTTGTGATGCTGCTGCACAATTCGACCGAGGTGGCGATATTACTCAGCTCAGAGCTCTTTTGCTTGAAGCCACCAAGTCGATCAATGCTGGTATGAAGCAACAACTCCTGGGCCGCGGTTCGCAGCGACTTTTTGAGGTCTTGTCCTACTCATGGCCAGCTGAGGAGCAGAAGCCTCCATTCTTAAGTGAAATGGTCTTCTTCGGTCGGCCAAGTGCGCCAATCTTTTCGCAAACTAACTCTTTGGAAGGCAAGATGACAGTTGAGGATTTTGTTCATCTGATGCCTGATACTGATGGGTTCTGGTCATTTATTAACCCTGAAAAGAATTTGTAAGTTTCTAGTAAAATCCTTTGCTGGGTAATTCCTTCAATTTGACTAATAATGGGTATAGTATTTCAGTTTCTCTCACTGGTGGATCCCGAGAACGGACGGTGGCATTTGTTAAAGAGCTTCACCATGCTGCGTCCATCATTCGCAATGTTGTCAGCGTCCGTAGGTAGATAATATGTCATAACCACATGAGATACAAATATTGATCACTTATTCATTATGTATCTTTTCATGTTTTTTTTCTTCCATCCTCCATATTCCACCGATTAAATGTGCATGCTTAAGCCAATGTCTGTCCCTCCACCAACTCTCCGATGCTCTGAATGATTACACCTACTGGATCGTAACCTGCTATCTCAGTCTTTATCTCCAGCGCCCTTGCTTTGTACTTGTCATTGCCGAGAATTTCGTCTACAGCGTCAGTCAGCTGCTGAGATGAAGGATACGCGGTTCGAAGGTTGACGGCGACGCCTGCCCACTCAGCTCTCGCAGCCGACTCGGGCTTTTCCTCTGTCATGCCAGCCATGATAAGAGGTGTTCCGTTATTGAGGGCTCGTTGAAATGATCCATAGCCTCCTGTCGTGATGAAAGCGTCTACATGAGGCAGAATAGTGTCATAGGGGATGAAGTCCTCTACTTGACAATTGGCAGGGATCTGTACTCCAGGGGGTAGAGTGATTCCTGGTCTTCCAAGTGCAATCACCACGCTGATGTCTGGACGACCTGCCAATGCAGTCATCGTGGGTAATACCAACTGGGTGAAGTCCATAGCCACGGTTCCTTGGCAAACGAAGACGACCTTTTTCCCAGTTGCTGCTTTGTCGATGATGACTTGATCCCACCATGACGGTTTCTTCCAACTGCTTGATGTTCGCCGGGTAGTGGGATAGCCACCAGCAAATCTCAAAGTATGTGGTGCGTCACTTCGCTCATACTCGACACTAGGTACACACATTTGAATGAAACGATCTGGCAGAGAGTACAGAGAATCCAGCAAGAATATATCTTTCGGTTCTGCTCCAACACTTCTCAGTGCTTCCGTATACGCTGTCTGGGACGGCTCAAAGAAAGCTTTCTGTGCTGCGTTTGCAATCTTGTTCTTCTCCCTTCCCTCTTGCGTTCTGTCGGGCAACATGCCTGACCCAAAGGGGGCGTGATCTAGGCTAGTAAGAAGAATGGGATTGAGGCCTATTGCTATGAACCCATCAGGCTGAATGCCTGGTGCTCCAAGTCTGATAGCCAAAGCGCCAAAGTTCAGGCTCTCTGTCATGATGAAGACGGGTCTTTCAGGGTGTTCTGTTTTAAGCATCGCCAGAGCTCGCTGAATGGCTTCATGCTGAGAAGGCAGCGATTTGCAGAAAATGTGAATCAGGTCGTGATTGAAGCATGCAGGTCCTTCCAGATGTTTTTTGTCCTGAGGCCCTTTAGATAATTAGTTCGTTTCAATCAAGGACGCGGAATACGGTCTTACAATCAGCGTCAAGATCCCACGATGTGAGATCATAAAAATCGCCATATCCCACCACTGGTACAAACGCAGCACCGATGGACTCAGCTTGTTGTCGGTATCCGGATCCAGATACAAAGCAGACATCATATCCCCGGGAAATAAGCTGCTCTGCAATAGCGAGCATTGGTATAATGTGCCCTGACACAGGCGTGCTGCACATTAGTACAAGTGATTCATGCGCAGTCGACATATTGTACTGTAGCGAATTAACCTTGACGATGAGATATTTGTAATATAATGGGAGAGATTTTAGTAATTGGGCGAATCATACATGTTCCCATGTCGACGTGAGGGCGGAAGAGGTGTTTAAGTACCTAGATGAATAGCTCAAGCAGTCTGGTTATTACTATAACCCCCTGAAGCTTAGGTGATGTACGTACTAAGAAATTGTGCAGGGGTAATGGCCAATGGTCACATGGCATCTTCCGTAATCCCAGCGGTAAGCTATTCCTCTTTCGATTAAGTGGAGATAAGATAGCTAATAACATTTTTTATTAATTATCTCATAGTAGAGAGTATGCTAACCTATAGTTTAATGAAAATTAAAATAAATTATAATAAACTCTTTTAGTGTTTTTATATAAAATAGAATAAACCTTAATATAGTAAGTATACTTTTATAGTAATTTTAATTAAATATATAGTATTAAATAATTAAATAAAAAGATAAATAATAAAAGAAAGAAATATAAAATTAATTAAAACTTTAATTTATCT
>PVPY01000464.1:0-13065 GCA_002982035.1 Fusarium algeriense
ACTACCTTCGAGGCATTGCTCAAAGAACGCCTGTGACGTTGTCTGAAGGTCGGCCACGCCCCCAAAGTATGTGCTGTGAAAATTGCGGAGCCCAACATACATAGGGCCAAGCTCCTCCTTCAGCACATCGTCCACATATTTGCGGTGTTCGGACGAGTTCGCGAAGCTGCTGGTATTGCGCAGCCATGGAGTCTGTTGGATGGAAGAAGCTACCTGTCGGGGAGGCGGGGTGGATTCGGTGACGGCGCTGTAGAGTTCATCCCAGATTAGGGCATCATCTGGTTCATCGACGAGGGCTGATTTCAGGAGAGGTTTGATGCGATCGAAGTCAAAGTCGGCAGAGGCGGCAGTAGAAACAAGTCTTAGGAGATCGCTTCGGAGGGTGCCACGACCTGTCTTCGAAGGTAAGAGGCGGGTGGCAGGAAGAATTTGAAGCGCTGATAGAAGACTGGACGCAAGATCCTGTACATCTTTATATTGGTTAGAAGAGCGCCTCAAGGAAATTGTTCTGCCGTACCTTCATGTTCAAGCTGGTCTAGGGCATCTGGAATGCAGGAGAGATGCGCCCTTTCGCATATCGAATTGAAAGAACCGCGAAAGGCGTCAATCCCATTCCCAATAGGGTTGTCCTCGATGATCTTAGACTGCGGTTGATTCCCCATGGTGGATGGGAACAAGAAGTCGTGTTCGTCGCATGTCCCTTTGTGTAGAAAGGATTCTGGCCAGCAACCCAGTCGCCTGGCTGGGTTACTGCCGGGAAAATTTTGTTCCACGCGTCTTAGTCATCGGACGCGCTCAGACGCTGGTGACCGATCAAAATTCATTCTTCACTTGGCTGGCCACGACCAGAGCGGGCAAAGCAATGGACACCAAAGTTGTCGCAGGCTAGTGATCCAAAGACCAGAAGTCAGAAAAACAATGGAACGAGATTCAATGCTGTGGGCCCTATGAGGCGTATCCTCCCAGGCGGAATAAATTCATTCATTCACCATTCAAGTGTCGCAGGGTAGGCATGATCTTCACGGCCTCAGAAAACAAACAATTGCGTTAGTAATCTAACTGTATGCTTTAAGTAACTCTGCGAAATGGAATACCCCGCACGAAAAAGACAACAATCAATCAACACATTTGCTGCTGCTCATCACATTCACCCATAGTTTTTAGTGGTTGAAAAGTGGAAATATAGAGGAGTTACAGAGGAAGCTTTCGAAAGTTTCGGCCAAGCTAATGAGTAACGTATGCCGCAATCTTTCCCAAAAGGGCGGGCAGTAGTCACCTTAGGCATCATGTCGCATCAATGCTTGTCAGAATGCCAGCCTAGTTAGGAAAGCCAAACACTCTCCCCGTTGCGCTAATCTATAAAAGGAAGGCGCAACACTCAGGTATCTAACAGTAGCCATTGAGGTCATCGACTTCGATAGCTCGTTACAACGCGATAAAAGGTCTGATGACAATGAAAGTCATTTGCATGTGTTCTACAAGCAACTAGATATTTGGAAAACTTACAAAAGATAACGGGCTCTTAGTGTGGCTTCAAAGACTCAGCCCTCCTAGACGCCATATACAGGGGCGCAGCAGGTGGCGCCCCGACCTGTCCGAATGGCTGATTGGCTAATGAATCATGCAAGTGGTGTCGATGTGCACACCAGGCAGAGTGTGACTGCAGCTGGACTTTCAGCATTTACCAGAGTACTCTAGGCACCAACCTGAGGCCTGATGCAACTGGGCGTCAAGTACCTGATGGAAATCCATGTAGGCCGCTGGCGCCTCCGATAAAGCTGGGCCCTCCCGCTTCCTCGTAGTCAGCTTGGGACGGCTAATGTCGTTGGCCGACTTCCTTCCGTCAAAGGAGCATCATGGACAGAAACGAAGACACAATTCAGCCTATTTCCGAGCACCTCATAATCAACTCCCGTCATGTGGATGGTGCTACCAATGGAAGAGGGCCCGATCATGAAGCCCCCCTTCCTTCTCTGCCGAACCTGCCACCTCGGGCAATTTTACGAGACCCCCGGTCTGGTATCTTGAGCCGGGACAAAATGTCTGCACGAATCAAGCCTAGGGCAGCTCATCGACGTTTTCATCCCTTGGCAGGACATCCCGGCAAGAGAGCTAGAGATCGAACCCTATCGCAACCGCCTGAGGACATGGAAGCTGTTGCCAAAAGCGAGGCACTCACAGACCCGGAGGCGAAATCGTTTTTCAATGGCATCGCCCAACAAACGCCCTGCGTTTTTCTCTGTTTAGGCTCACCAGAGAACTGTCGAGTTGTTCAGGTACACGTCAGGGAAGATGACGACGATGAAAAAGTTTTTCATGCCATGAAGGAGAGCTGGTCCAAAAATAGAAAGCGGATGCCATTTCGCAAGGTCACTGGGGTCCAAGAGGTGACTGTAAGAGGACCGTGAAGCTTTCAAAATTTCTCAGCATAAGACAGCTAATAATCATCACAGTTTCGATTTATTGGGCAACATGGAAGCGAAGGATTAGACAGGCATACCCTTGTCGGGATATACGAGCCATTAGACACCATGCAGTTGCACCAGAACCTTCAAGATGAGCTAGAAGCCATCGATAAGGCAGCGAGCCTCTGGCAGGGCCCAGACAGGCTTGCCATATGTCGACAGGACTACGCAAGCGGCAAATGGGATCATGTTGCAGAGTGTCCTAGCTATTGGTATTCTTATCGCGACTGCGACATTGAAGAGTTTGATCGCGTACAGCGCAACCTGCGCGGCCTTTCTCTCCTGCCGGCACTTACCATAGCTTTTCACAATCCCTCGCTAGCCAAAGGCCAGCGATTGCTTGATGGTCTGCAGCAAGGTCCTGGGCTTTATTCAGCTAGGTAAATGCAACTGGCACCCCGGCCTAGCTAAAGTCAGGAATCTTCTAACTGTGAGCCTAGGGACATGCTGCGGAATCTATATTGGCACAATCCAAGAATTGGTGATGTCAGCTTCAACGGCTATAGCATCACCGAGGGATGGGATAAGGTCAAATGCGCGGCCGCAGTAATACTTGCGGTGATCTCAAGCATTGGCTCTACTGCTATTTTCCGAGTGATATTCGGAGACTGGCCAACGGCAATCGCTGCCAGCACTTTAGGAATAGCGGCGATGACTCTCGCTATTCCGTGCATGTCGGGATGGTCTATTTTATGAGGACCAGCAGGCTGGGCAAGTCGCGACATGGACTTATCCATACAGGCGAAAAGCCATATCGTTGCACGATTGATGGTTGCGCAAAAGCATTTTCTCGGAAAGACGGTCTAATTAAGCATATTCGAACGCACACAAAAGATAAGCCTTATAAATGTCTGCATATTGGTTGTATGAAACAATTCTCTGATGTAAGTGCAGAGTAAGCTCTCAACCGATAGGTAACTAATCAGAAACTATAGCCATCTGGTCTTGCGCGACATCAACGTATTCATACCCAAGAAATAGCTTCCAAAAGGCAAGAAATACCATCCTATATCACTCAGCAAGTTAATCCAGGAGTTACTTCGATGGCAAGCCCTCTACCTACCGAATATCCACCACCCCAGCATGTGCAGCCCTTTTCAATGCAATTGCCATATCCTGCATCTAAAATTGCGATATCGATTCAAAGCAACTCTGGCACCTTTTTTCCTACTTGGGCTCATAACCCTCCAATCCCGGAGGACTTCTATAAACATCTGAACCAGCCAGCATACACTACAGCCGAGCAACAACCGTCAGTAATTCAACATCAGCATGAACAGCCAGTGCAGGAAAGTCCTCGCGGATTTAGATACCACCTACAGCCATTAGAACACCATCAACTAGAGCAGTTGCCACATTGCGGTCAGCCGATCTTCCCTGAGTGGAGTGACCAGGAGAACATTTTTGCCTCAAACCTCATCAATGTACAACAGTCAACTCTACCTTCAAGGGGCCATGTGACCATCGGTAAGCCAATTCTGCTAGAAATGAACGCTAGACTCCACACTGACACATTTACAGAAACCTCCGTACATGGCCTTCCAAGCACTGCTGAACAAGAGGCACGCAGCCTTGGACATGACCGCAACTTTTTCAGTAAGAATCAGATCGCCGAGCCATACCAAGAGTCTCCTAATCTACAATTCTTACAAGATCGGTGTGCTGTCTTCTTCAAATATTGGGCTCCTTTCTTTCCTGTGTTGCATGAACCGACGGCTTTTGAAGCTTACATAGAGTTTGTGAACAACTCTGGGAAGACTAAGAATAAGCACACTCTCGCCCAGATCTACCTTATCGTCGATATTGCAGGCCTATCGTGCAGTGCTCCGGATCTCCGCCAGCATTCTATCTGCAAGAAAAAGTGGGAAGCAGCGTTGGATGCAATTACCTTAGATAAGGACATTGTGACCCTCCAGTGTTTTACGCTTGCTATACTTTGCTGCATCGTACGGGCAGATAACAAAAAAATTGGTTCTTACAAGCATATTGCCATCAATCTCTCTAATGACCTTGGTCTACACCAGAAACAGGGAGATGTCCGACTTGATCCTCTTACTAGTGAGACTCGAAAAAGAGT
The DNA here is from genome assembly GCA_002982035.1 of Fusarium algeriense. Taxonomy (NCBI): domain Eukaryota; kingdom Fungi; phylum Ascomycota; class Sordariomycetes; order Hypocreales; family Nectriaceae; genus Fusarium; species Fusarium algeriense. The sequence continues at coordinate 4,543 of PVPY01000464.1, forward strand.
CTTCTGGGCCCTTTACACTCTCGACTGCTTCTCTGCCGCTAGGCTCAAGAACCCCATGTTATTGAAAGATTCAAACATAACGATCGAATATCCTGACGACATTGACGATGAATATATCACCTAGCATGGTCATCTTAGGACCCCTGCCTGGAAGCCGACTCGAATTTCCAGTGCGCTAGCTTTGTTTAGAGCAACCCGCGTACTCGCCATAGCACTTGATGAGAGATACTCTGAATTTAATGAGTTTACATCCAAGCGAATGGCAGCTATCGAAGGCGAGCTTGACGCTTGGTTAATTCAGTTACCGCTTCACTTGGAGCTTGAATTTATACAAGATAAGTGTCCTCAAGATGTTGAAAACAGTCGCCCTTGGCTCCTTGTAGGTCAAGCTTCTACTGTGAATTGTTAAGACTTCTGTATTAACCACATATAGTCTTTAGTCTACTACTACATCATTTCAGTCGTTAAACAGCCTATTATAGATTATGTCCTCCATTCTAAGGGGACTCTTGCAACCACCACTAATTCTTACCCTTTTTTTGATATCGTCAAGGCATTTCAAAAAGTTAACAGGTCTAACCGCTGTATCCGCCGAATTACTCAACATTTCGACCAATATCATTTCGCATTTTCTATCTGCCTAAATAAGCTTGATCTTATAGCAGCTACTAGCATAAAGTTACTATGAGGTGAAACTAAAAGGCCGGGCAGGGGGGGGGTCAAAGGAGAGCAATATATATCTATAACTAGCATTACTAAGGCAATTATATAAGTAATAGATTATGGGACTTGCGATTGGAAACTTCATGCTGGGACTGCCAAGGGTAAAGGGGGCTTTTGGCTTGTCTCTAGAGGCGCTTTATGATTGTTGCTTAGCTCCGTAGTCGTCGTTGTTCAGGGGACCAGGTGAAGGTGAATGATGAGGCGGTATACGTATGCTGCGGTTGCTATTGGTTATTCTATGTTTGTGTTGGCATTGATCGCCGTTGAAGGTTGGATCACAGCTTACGCAGCAGCTATGTAATTTATTGATAGCTCTATTGCGCTTATTTCTTTTTTTCCCTCTATGCCTCTTACTGCGTTTAAAAACCTGGTGTAGCCTTGTCCTTGCCAAGGGAAATTCACCTTTGGTGGAAGCGTATCTCATCTAGTTCACGTCATTTTCTCCTCATCTGTCATAGCAAAGATGCTTTGAGCGAGAAATTGGCCATGCTAATGACCATACTTATCTGTAGCTATTTCAGTAGACGCGGATCCCCAAACTAACAAGATATCGACCCTCACGTGATCATGACCCTTATTTATTTATGGCAGGCTTCTTATTAATTCTTTTTTTTTCTTTTACCCCCCTCTGCCTATTTTGTTGAAGTATACTACACCTACTTATACCGCCTGGAATTGAATGTCAGAGATCTCAACTTCAATACAACTCTGTCACTCGTAGAACCTTTGTGGCGTAACAACGAGACCATGACTGATGATACCCAGAAGCATCTGCGAAAGCGTGCAAAGAGGAGATCCTATGACACTGTGTTTAGGCAAGCCGTTACCCATACTCTCGTGAGGTAATCCGCATTTTTTTTTAAGAAGGTGAATACTGACTAGATTAAAGAACTTAGAAGTGACACCCCTCTATCAAGCTGCTGGCGATGGTGACAACGAAAGGATCAAGGAATTACTGCAAACTCATAACGTCAATATCGACCAACTGTGCTTTGGGAAAACCGCGCTTGAGGCTTCTATAATTGCTGGAAAGGAATCCACAGCTCTCTTACTTATCAACTCAGGTGCCCAACTTGACTTCGAGGAGGGAAGCAATGCTTTACAAGCTGCTTCCTACCACGGCCTCAAAGAGGTAGTACAGGCAACCATTAAAAAGGGCCTTGATATTAACAAACCGTTTTATGGAAAGCACCCCATCCTGTGGGCAGTGTTGGGCGGTCATGCTGATATAGTAGATCATCTCTTACAGCAGGGCGTCAAGATCAGTCATTTCGAAGTGCATCCAAGCCAGGAAGGTGAATTCGTCACGGAAGACTCCAAAAACCCATTCTCAGTTGCCTGGTATCGACAAAGATACGACATTTTTCTCCTACTTCTTGATGCAACCCTAACTCACAAGTGTCGCAAAAGGGGATTGGAGTACAGTGAGCTGCTACCAAAATTGGACGAAAGTGACCCCCCCCGAGAAAGGCTCGCCGAGAGACTTGCAATCTGGCTCAAATCTAGGTATTGGGTACCGGTAGACCCAGAAGACATTTACGCAGGGCCGAATATGGTCATTTGGAGGACCTTGGAGCTGGTCTTTGGTATGGGAATGTATTTGCGCGGGGATGGCATTTTGGTTGAGCTTCTCATCAAGAAGAAGGTACCGATTCCTGAATCCGTCCTTGTCTTTCTAAGATGTCATTGGAACAGCATGAGAGCTATTCCTTACGGTATGGAAACGAAATTGCATACCCGGCCCACAATACTGGAAATCACCTTTACCGCATTGCGACTTATTAGGCAGAAGGATGAGGAAGATCGGTGGCTTCTTGACATCCTAAATGCCCTCGTGGAGGAAGATTTACCCTTTACATTTGAAAGTATCGAACAAAAGTTGGGACAGCAATGCTCTCTTCTCCGAAGGACCATTCCGTTTTAGTATGAGAAGGTTTATTTACCAGTTACACAACATACAAAAAAAAATTATTAGAATACCTCAGACTTATAAGACACTTAATGCGTTCCTCTTCTATCGTTCTTATCTTATGAAGTATTTTAAAACTATTGGTTGCGATATTGAAAATAGCAAGCAGCCTCCCTTCTCGTTAGGGAATGTAATAAGCTGATACAGGGTATCACCGTACCATTACTCCTGAATTGACTGCGACGATACTTAGAGACCTAACACTCGTGAAGAGCTGCTCAGCAAATAGACCGCTGGATTGGCGACCCCAAGCCTAGGACAGTATTCTGGCTAAATGGCATGGCACTGGATCTAGCCATACTAGCCACATATAATCCGTACTTAGAAACTGTTTCTAGAAAGCCAGGGCGGCCTCTGATTTCGGCCATCACTGTAAACTTCCCTAACGAAATAAGATAAAACTGATTTCTGGTCAGTCGAACAGGGGGGCCCAAAACTCGGGCAAAATGGGCTCAATTCCCACTTTTGGGACCAAGATTCCACAACTCCAAAAAGTGGGGGCCATTGGGACTTATAAAAATGTCTCTCAACCCCCGTTGTTCGCTGTCGACCAAAAAAAGTAAACCAGCAATTACTCTCGCCAGTTTGCAAAGAATGTCCACCGACCAATCTTATCTAGATGATCAAGCCCAATGGGAGGAACCAGCGGAAGTTCATGAAGAAGAGAGAATGAGAAACTATATTACTCTCCTGTCGGCAACATCATGGAGCGAAGCGAAGTCCATACTTACTGGGGTTGGGGTATCCGATAAATTCTACCTTGCCCTCGCAATCAATGACATGCCCGAGATCTATCGATTCAAAGCAGTGAACCTTATGAGCGCTTGGCATGCAAAAGCTATAAACGAGATCATCACTATGATCTAGTCTAATAGTGCTAAGTACGACCTAAAGTCTGTATTTCCTATTGTGGCTACAAATGAATTCCTAAAAACCTTACCGGATCAGGTACAATACTGTTATACCTGTAATATTCGATATAAGGAATATGAGAATATCATTTGGAAGTCTTGTGGAAAGCATACTATTCATTCTTATTGCCTTAGAAACCTCATGCAGGCAAATGAGCTCCCTCTTGTTGGCCCCTGCGGGTGTACTTCCCCTGATCAGTCTTGGGAAATGCCTGAATTTGAAACACGCCAAAAGAAAAGTATGTGGCGACATTTTGGTTGGAACATGCGTGAGAAGTTATCAAGCCCGCGTTATGAGTCTTGAGCAATTGCAACACTGGCGGGTGCGGCCTCTCCTGGAGAGAGAAAGTTAATAAATTCTATAAAGCATAGTTAGCGCTTAGGGAACTACATATCCTCCACTTCTCTATTAACACCTCCTTTCCCATACATACTTTCTCATCGCGCTATGCACCAAGCCTTGATAAGCAGGGTTCAGAACTACTGGACCTTTCGGTCTTATCCACCCAGTAGGTAGGTTTCTTTCGCCCGCAGGGACACACTCCAGCAAACATTGACACCAATGCGCTTCTATTGATAACTAAACTGGCTTAAACATGGAAAAACATAGAAAGGACTGATATGCAAAGTGAAGAAGACTCGAACTCAAACCCCAACCCATTCTACGTGGACGAGCTGGCTTCAAACGCCAAAATGACCCTGGTACCAAGATCCCACTTATCGACCCAAATATTTTCAGAATCTTGTTGCCCTTGCCACTTCACCTCATAGAGAATGATTCCATTCACAGTCTGCTTTGAGACAATTCTCTCAAAGTGAAATGTTCCCTGCCCGTTAGGATGCCTGGCTTCATAAATGCCTATGGCTCCCGTACCAATATCCTTCTTTTTCACCCAGCTGCTGTCACTCTCAGGGTAGCCCTTCCACTTAACCTTATACCAAACTCGCCTTCCGATGCGTCCCTTTGCGACCAACTCCTCCACATCGAACTCGGCACCTGCTTGGTCCAGAGGAAGCGGCCTATTATGGCATTCTTCGCCTTGGTTGTCTTGCGGGGGGACTCTGGAGATAGATTCTTTCCTGTTATCTGTCTGGGTGGGTAGAATTACATCTTTCGGAGCTTCGTTATTTTTACTGGCTGGTGTTTCCTGAAATGACGCATCAACATCCATGGGATTATTGGTGCTAGTCGTACCGCATTCCCTCATAGTATTCGACATTACAGAAAGAGTATCATAGAGATCCGCTGTGACAATGGTTAGAGCCAACTATTATGTGAGTCTCGATGAGTCATCATACCTTGATCTTCCTGAAAACTTAATGTTGCTTGGACGGGACCATTAGGACCCGTGCAGCCTGTAAGCTCATCATCCAGGCATATTTCCACTGGGGACATGGCCGGATCGATTACATTCTCTGTCGGAATAGACGAAAGGGGCGTGCTGCATGCGGATGTCGCGGCATCTACATAATCAGTAGTGCTTGAGCTGTAGAAAGGCGTGGACTCTTGGGAAAGGCCTGGCAATCTGGGAGATGGCTGCTGCTTCAGGTCATCTGGATAGGTGTTATGGAAGTCGTATTGGGGTTGCAATGCGTTCAGCTCGTCCTTTTCTTCAGATTCATTGTTATAATGTCGCACTTTCTTAATCTTTGAAGGCGGAATGTCGTCATCCCCATGTCTCGGCCTTTTGCGATTTTTATTATCATCACTGCGCTCTATACCGAAAGCGTCTTGAAGATGGAATTGCAAATCCAATATGGAATCAAAATTTCCTGGACAGTGGTCATGCTGGCGTGGGCATTTCAAGGGCATAGTTGCTTTTGTGAGCGCTCTGATGTGATTTTGGATGTGATTGAGCCAGGTCCACCGCGTTTGAAATTGATACATCCGTGTAGAAGCTTGCATTCGCTCATCTCCGAGGCAGAATGGGCAGTAACCGGCTCTGGCGAGGACCCCGCCGTAAGTCAGAGGATCGCACCACGTCGGAAGGCTGTTTGGGTGATCCAAGTGATGCTGACAGTGCGCTTCCCAGGTCCCGATACCGCAGAACCATTCATTGCAAAGGAAACATAGCTCTGAGAAGCCATCGACTTCTGTAGCGGCTGTTTTGTAACAATCGTATACGTGTCGCCAATCGTAGGCAGATCCGTTATTTTTGCATTGGCACCTTTCCGGTTCCAGTCCTGGCCGATACTCAACATTGCGGCGCTTTTGGTAAAGAGCCAGCATGTCATGGAGCACCGCGAGACCTGCAGGGCTTCGTAGCTTGTCAACCACGAAAAGATTTTGTGACAAGCGGTCCCGCTCTGGCATCAAGAAACGGACGCGCTCAAAAATCGCCCTATGGTATCCTGGTGGGTCATCATGCTTGACAGGTTGATTCTTTTGCCACTTTCGCAATCGCTCAGCAATGAGTTTCCTGTTCTCTGTATAAAGCTTCTTACGATATTCCAGAAGCCCTTTCTCCTTATTTCCCCGTAGCTTAAGCAGCTCCTGCTTGATGTGTATAATTTCAGGGCTGTTGTCAAAATCATATTGTTCTTTGGCCGGAAGGCACTGCCACAGTCTTGGATTTCGAGGTATCGTCAACCCCCGAAAGAGGTCAAGGACTAGGGTGCGTCTCTCCTGTCCATGGTAGGCTGCCTGGCCATCTGCGCCGTTGCGGGGTAAGTAATGTGTTGCAAGCGTATTGGGGTCGGTGTGTCCGGCATAGACCATCCGCGTGGCTTCTGATTCAAACTGATCTATTGGACGGAGTAATTCAGCAGCGAACAATGTTTGGTAATAGATTCAATACGTACTCATTAGGTGAAGGCCCTCTGCCCGAATATCATGATGCCTTGGTGGTGTTGGGTATCCTGCCCTTAAACCCAACGATCGTAGGCGATGACTGAAGGCACCGGCAGTTTCGATATCCTTCCTCGACTGGCTCCTAAAGAATGGCGTCTCAAGGAGATGGTCCTTCCATTGTATGACCCACATCTCACCTTCTGGTGGCGTGATTGCAAGGAGGTCATCAATGGTTCTGTAGTCCCTGAAAGCTCCGTAAGCTAGAATTCTAGCTAAGAATGGAAGCATGGGGTTGAAGCAAAGAAGACCAGCCTCTTTGCCTTCGTATAAGGCGTGTTGTGGTCTGGATTACGGATAGTCAGTCGAAGAGTTCCAATGCTAACCGATATTTCATACCTTTTGTTAGGTGTGCTCGTCATGTTTTTGGCATCTCGAGTTAATTGAATCGCAAATTCTGGTGTGCCTTCTTCATTAATGAATGCCACAAAAGTGAGATCCTTGTGTGCATATTAGCGTTTGCTTAGGCCATTAAATTAAGCCTAATGTTATTACCTTGAAGTAGAGGCCTCGGCCGGTGCCTGCACGACAACTGGACTCAATATACTCTCCGATTCGCGAAGAGGAGTAAGTATTTCCTAATAAGAGGCCCCAGTCATCAACTGGTGTCGCCGGGCATTTGTGCTCAATCCAATCAGCCGCCCAAAGCTGTCTTGCGTAATTGAGCATGACGTTTTTCGTAGCAAACCTACGACGTCTCTTGTGTTTCGGCATGCCCATCTCTTCTGCCAGGGGCCCTTTGATGAACTGACAACATAGTCAATATTTCCTAAGATCCAGTGGCACTCCAACATCAAGATACTGACCTCCGTTACGGATTGTGCTATACCACGTGGTATAGACTCCATGGGATAAGCACGCTGCCAGGCTGCCGTGAATGCGTTCCAGTACTTCCGCACGGTCTCCCAGCCAGGAACATCATATTCTTGCTCTTCAGCATTCTCGCCGTCAATACCGTAAGCGACCTTCCGCATGAAGTCTTTCAGGGACTCCAAGTCATGTATTGAAGCCTTGGCTTCTAATTTCTGGTACCTGTGTACTAGAGTCAGTGAAATGAATTAGACGAAAAAGCAATACAATACTCACTCGAGCCAGAATTCCATCATCTTCTTATAATTCCGCTCTACTGCAGGCTGAAGAGTTCTGTGAACTAACTCTCCATTCACAATGTTGCTCTCCTTCACCGCGCTCCTTTCAGAGCCCAGGCGAAGAGCGTCAGCTGCGCTTTTAGCTTTTCCCATTGGATAGAGATAAGTTGACCAGAAGGCAGGTATAAGAGTCGATAGGTGTTAATGGCGTTTGAAAGTTCAGTGGGAAAATTCGAGAGTAAATACCATGACGAGAAATGAAATTAAATAGATAAGTAAAATCGAGTCTAAATACCAGGCAGAAGTCTAGACTAAAATAAGGAGAATTACCTCAATCCGTATGAGGGCGGGATTTCTTATTGCAGCGATACCACTGGTCCTCAGGAGCAAGGAGCCTTGTACCGGAGCCCATTGCTTCCGGCCGTAGAAGGATGCAAATGCAACCATATTCCAGGACTTTCGTTAAAGGATGAAAAGATGGTATCCCGTCTCGAAAATGGGCTCTGAAACTGGCCCCAGTTGGGTTTGCTATTATGAGTGCAGGATCTGGAGCAGGTGGTAGGACTTGAAGTGATGGTCCCAGAAATGGGATCAGTGTTGCGAATAATATAAACAATACGTATATTGGCAATATGGAAGCCTCGCAATATTATTGTATTGCCAAGTGGTGCATATTGTATTAGGCCATATGACATTGGCCTATATTGTATTGTATTGCCAAGAACCCAATATATTGCCAGTATGACAATATATCCCATATATTGCACGTGATCTGGGTTATTCTACTGCGGCAGCTAAAGTACATCACCTTGAAGCTCTCATATCCCAAACCATGACTTCAGGCACTCCAGAGCTTCAACTACATCACTCCTAAGCCGATTTCGACGATCTGTAATGGTTATCTTGGCCCCGGAGAAGAGTCGTTCGGGCTCAGCAGACATTGCGGGAATTGACAGTATGTCTACCGCCATTTTACTCAAGTTT
>PVPY01000465.1:207-13036 GCA_002982035.1 Fusarium algeriense
AAAGTAGCAATTATGAAGTAAAGTTCTGTCGGCAAGGCAAGAAGTGCCATTTTGTGTTTTGGAAGCTGTTTCCAGCTATGGCTGGGACAAGGCCACTGGGAAACGGTTTAAACAGAAATATGGCATAAGTCAGTGAAAGTAATCTAGACGAGACATGGCAGACAGAGATGGTAATAAAACAGGTCAACTGACAGCTTGCTAGTTGAGAGCTTTGGGCCGGTTAGACTTCTCTGGACAGATTCGCATGGTAAGCAACAAGTCCCTGCTTTGCGTCCGGAATGGGACCTTGTAAGCTACGTAACCTAGGGCATTATTTGTAGGTGCTCTATAACATGGCTATTTAAGTCTATCCCTTTCATACGAATAGTCCGTCTAAGAAGTTCTACAGCCTGAGTACTTGTGGGGGCAGAAGTCATAAAAAAGGGAAGAAGTAAGACTAGAAAAAAAAAAAAAAAAGAGAGCATATTGAGAATTGGGCTTTAGCCTACAATACTGAACATTACAATATACCCATCTGCAAAACATATGTATGCAACAACAGTAAGTATTGAACAGTTCCTCCTAGCACCGACAACCACGCCAAATGCAACGTTTTGTGCCTGACAATAAAAGCCACTGGGCTACAAGCATTAACTTTAACATCGAAGAGTCACCGTGGACTGATTGCTCTGGTCTATTTCCTAGTCTTGTATCCCCAGAGCCTTTTACGTTCCCAAGCCCACCACTGAGCCACAGCATCAGCTTGTACAACCCATTGCGACGCTTCCTCGCCATAGAGATTTCTCACATCACCAACTAATTGTTCCATTGACCATTTCTCAAGAGGCTCAAGCTCGAGCGGGTGGTTCTTCAAGTCGGTGAATCTCCACTGAGATGCACGGTCAAGAGGTATAACAATCCTCCAAGGCGCATCTGCGGACGTCACTGAGAGCATACCCGCGCCACTGTTGATGACGCCAAAGTTCCATGAACAACGGCCGTTCCGAGAGCTCTTATATGGCTGGATGAGCGATTGTCCTTCATAATCGTGAAGGAGATCAAATGCCACGGCCATGTCCTTACGGTTAAGCGAGCCGGTGTTGATGAGCAAGTACAAGATCGTGGGAAGAATGGAGATTGAAGTTGCATTCGCTTCGTACTGCACGCGAGGGATATGAGGATGCCTGAACGTGATGGGCACACGAAAGTTGCTGACATGACCATTCTTGTATGTCCCGGTCCTGGTGGTGATATCCTCTTTGAATGCCTGCCCATGGTCTCCGACAAGAACCACAAGTGTTTCGTTGGCAATACCGTGTTGTTCGAATAACTGCAGAAGCTCACCGAGCCATGCATCTTGGAACCGCACAGTATTCAAGTAGCTGTTGAAGTCCCTATGCCATCCCATATTCCCTTGTGTATTCACATACTCGATCTTTTTGGAATCACGAGGTAGCCCCCAAGGGGGATGGGTTGTGCTAGTGAAATGGGAAAAGAACATTCTCTTCTTCTCCCGTTGCACTTTCTCAATGAGTTCTCGTACGTGTGTCTTTAAAGTTGTTTCAGGTTATCCAAAATATTTGATTTCTTCCAGATCGGACCCCGCCTTAGCCCTTTGTTCCAAGACATCCTTAGCAACGATCTCTCCGAAACCCATCTCATTGTTGAATATGTCTCGAAGTTTCTCAACTTGTACGCCGCATTCAGTTGGTGATGCATCTCTCTTTGCTTGAGTAGAGCTTATTCGAGGATTTGGTCAATAAAAGTTCGCATAGTCTTGCGTGCGTAGCTGTTCTTTTTTTGTGTGCCGGCTTCTGTTTTGTGCTTATTTATTATCCACACGGACATCATTCAACTTTCTCTAGGCGGTAATTTAGTTCCTTTAGCTCAGGGCCATAACGCTTCTTCCACTGCGGATATCTTCGATAGTGTGCTTCAATGAACTCATGTACTCGGGTTTCCATATTGCGCACGACCTGCGCCTGCTTCTTTCGCATGACACCTAGGCTCTCCTCATCCGAGGTAGCCTCAGCTTCTTCACCCCCTGAGAATGAACTCGAATCGGTGTCTGATTGAATCATAGCACGATTTTGACGCTAATGGTGATCGGTATCTTCCGGTCCACGACTTTGATATGTTTCACGATCTCATTGGAATCATACCGTGGTCTGTCAACTTTGACATTTTTCCAATGCCAGTTGCAGGTCCTGCACCTTTCTCTCCAGGCCTTAGACAATAAAATAAATGTATACCAAATAAGCACGTTTGGCTTCCTTAACGGCTCTGTACGTATTGACCTGCGGAACCCCGATACTTCCACCAATAGCCTCACCGCGCACTTCATTACGCACTACTTAGAAAGCGCAAAGCGAACATCCTGCAGCTTGAGTGCGAATAAGGGTGCATACCCGATAAATAAGGGGATTTCGAGCTGTATAAACCCCCCTGGTCTTCATCGAATGGAACAGATTCCATCACCCTGACAATTTTAGCGCGTATAAGCTCTGGCTGAAACGGTCTTTAGGTATTAGTAGCCTGCCAGTCCTGGCTAATATCACCATTTCTGTCGGACGCAATTGAGTGCTGATATTTTTCCATTGCGCGTCTTAACAATGGCGACGGGCTTGGAGACCATTCGATAGTTGACCTCTCATCCTGCGTGTCAAGTGGCGTGTCTAGGCACTGTCTCTTCTCGCGCCTTCCCTTGTTGGGCTGAGATGGTAAAAATGCAGACGGAGGGGCGGACGCGTGGTCATCATGTCTTGGCATGGGGAAGAAATAAGAGAAACGAATTGTCGATTAATCGCACAAGAGATTGGCTCGGAATGTATTGTCTACCAGCTAACTGTGAAGTGCAAAAAGGGGTGCTGGCGTGTAAGGAAATTGAGTGGCAGGAGATAGGAGGCTGGCCCCACATTTTGTCCGTACTGTAGGGTAAACGCAGTACTATACCATTATACATTTGAAGTGCGAGGGGGTCACTCATAAAGACCCCGCACCTGACAACACATTTTTGAGACGGCTGAACTTTGCGAAGCTGGGAGCACTAGCCATGTTAGGAAATGTAACGCTTGACTGATGAAGTACGCTACTCCATAATAGGAAATGTAATGCTTGATCGAGAGTCATTCTATCGCAATACACCATGACATGCCGCGACAGCAATATTAATTCCAAAAGGACAAATCTTCATTTTTTATGCCCTTTAGACCAGAGAACTATATAGTAGAATCAAGTTTGGCCAAAAAATTGGTGGCAGCCTTAAGACCTAAGCTGCATTTGCCTACTGGAATAGGATGTCGTATGAGGATGCCCTGGAAAGCTTGAAACAATTGCCAGCGCTATTCTGCCTATCGCTAACTAGTACTATAAGCTTCCCAATCTTTCCGGAGAATCTCTCTTAATCGAGTATAGAGCTTGTCATCTTCTCGTTCCCAAGGCTTATCCCGAGGGAAAACAATCTTCCGTAGTTCATTCAATAATGGGATAAGTGGATTGTAGTAGGCTGTGAAATTATTTGTGATGGTGGCCACAAAAATCGACTCCTTTGTCACTGTTCCCAACTTGAGTTTGGCCAACTCCTCCATATCTGCGTAGTTCCATTTATCAAACTGTGGAACAGCCCTGCTCTTGTCTGGTCCGTCATAGTGGATGCATATCCAGAATAACACCCAGAAAAATGACTCGAGATCATGCATAAAAGAATGTTGCTCACCCAGGAGCGCCCCAATTGCCATGAAAGCCCGTGTTCCGGTCTTCCCCTTTGCTCCTGACGCAGCCTCTCGCGACTCCTTGATAGCCAGGTCAAGATCAATCAGGAAGGAAGGCCAGGAGGGGTTATCATCATCCTCGTTGATCATGAGATTGTTGATCGAGATGTCTCTGTGAAGGAAGCCTGCCTTATGCAAAGACTCATGTCCTTCGATGCACCGCTCGAATGCAGCAAGTAGAGCCGACAGAGAGCTCGCTTTGTAGATAGGCATCCCGTAGTCTCGGAGAATAACACGCCGATGTATCCGATTTGGTGGTGAACTGACGGCCTTCGTTGAAGACACGGAACAAGATCGCTTGCTAGAAGGAAGAGGAGCGCCAGCTTGGCTGGATGACCGCTTTCTGCTGGCACTGGCGCTGCTGCGACCTTCTCTTGATGTGCCAGACGCGATGTTGTTCCGCTGCATTGGCCGTCCCGGACGGTAGTTCGCAGCTTGCGTAATATCCAGCCCTCTTCGAACATTATTCCGGATGTCATCATCTGCCCCGTCAATCTGGACCGTCTCGTGGTGATAGTACCGGGCTACGTTAACAACACCCTTGTCAGTCACCTCGCGTAGTAGTTCGCCTTCTTCATCTCGTTCCGGATATTGCCACGAATCCTTAATGACAAGCAGCATCTCCGGCTGTCCTCCGGGATGGGCTTTCCAACATGTCGTCGCTCGACCAGCTATGCAAGGCGCCCGCTGCATCACCTCATCGATGATGATCCGCTCTGTCGAACCATTCCGATTAACCTCGATGAAGCGCTCCCCGTTTGCCGTCATAATCGTCGGGTCGAACCCTAGCTGCTCCTCGTTCATCCAGAGAAAGCCAAGTATTGTGGACACAAACTGACGCCCATCTTTGTTGATGTCGAACTGCTCCGATGCGATGCCCCCGAGCCGGTCAAATGCCCATACCCTCATGAGGGACCCGCAGATGGTAAAGCCCAAGACGAAGCGACGGTCATTCTGCGCAGCCAGCACCTCCCTCGCGTACCTCCCCAGATCAAGCCACGCCATCGAGGCCTTGTCGGCGGATGGGTTGCTCTTCAGCTCTCCAGGCACCAAGATCTGCGACCAGTGGCACCGCGAGCCTTTCCCAGCCTTCGCGTCCTTGACGAAACCGACGTCCAACTTGCGCTCTCCGGTGGAACCTTGTATTGGCTTGTTGGGCTGGGCAAGAGGCCGTCGTCGATGTTGATGCGTCGAGATTGACCCGTGGCTGTCTACGAATTCCGTTAGCTTGTCGCTGAAGTCGGCAAACCAGCTCAGCACGTCGTCCTGGTTCGCGTCCTCGGGCCATCCCTTCCAACCGTCCGCAAAGAGTGGATCGCTGCCTTCGACGCACTGGTCAAAGAACGCCTCGGAGGCTGCGTCAAGGCCGGCCACACCTCCGAAGTATGCATCATGAAAGCGACAGAGCCCGACATACATAGACCCAAGTTCCTCTTTCAGCACGTCGTCTACGTATTGGCGATGTTCGGACGAGTTTGCGAAGCTGCTTGTATTGCGCAGCCATGGGGTCTGTTGGAGGGAAGAAGCTATCAGTCGGGGAGGCGGGGTGGATTCGGCGACAGCGTCATAGGCTCGATCCCAGATAAGGGCATCGGGTTCGCTAGCGAGAGCTGATTTCAGGAGAGGTTTGACGCGGTCGAAGTCAAAGTCGTCGGAGGCGGCAGCGGAAATGAGTTTGAGGAGATCGCTTCGGAGGGTGCCACGACCGGTGTTTGTGAGGAGCAAGCCCGAGGCCGTATGGCTTTGTAGAGCGAAAAGGAGAGGGAGCGAGAGATTTCGAAGATCTAGAGGCTAGTTAAGAGTAGTGCTGCAACGAAGTGTTGGGCGCCACACCTTCTTGGTCAAGTTCGTCTAACGCGTCTGGACAACAGGAGATACCTGCGCCTTTGCATATTGAACCGAAAGACGCACGAAAGACGTCGAGGCCATTTCCAATAGGGTTGTCTCTAATGACCTCGGACTGAAGTTCATTTCTCATGGCGGATGGGACACGTTCAGAAAGACAGGAAAGAGCCAAGGTCGCGTTCGTAACATGTCGCGTTTCTGGCAAGCAACTGAACCGAGCACCCGCCGGTAAAGCTTTGATCCGTCATAGACTTATCTTATCTTATCTTATCATGCAAGAGCGGGTGGGGGGTGCTCGCGCGCTGAGGGGAGACTTCGTTTTATCCATGTTGTAATTGGCTGAACCCCTCCAAACACAACCGAAAACCGAAGGCAGAGCGACGACGAGGTTGACAAGTTAAAGTGGTAATGCCACAACGAGGGGAGAAGTGAAGGTGAAAATGGGTTTTCCGATGTTGCAAGATCTAATTAAGTAGATTTGAGGCACAGTGAATAGTTTTATCAACTTTCTGCTTCGAAAGTCCAGTCGGGTTTTCCTTAATGGCCAATTTCTGGCTTTGGCACATTGCCGTATCCTGTACAGAGTACTTTTCTCGGCACAGGCTCGTTAACGATCGCCCAGTCTGTGGGTCCGCATCCCCCTCTAAAGCCTCGTCAATGTCACTTGGGAAAACATCTGGCCATGATTCATACTAGATACGTAGGAGCGGTATCGTCTCAAAATCACAAAATAAGACAACATATTTAGAGTATCAAGCCGATAAAGATGAAACTATAGAGTCGACATAGAAGTTTCCTTTCACTGCGATTTGGATTGCTGGTTACGGGCTTTCTCGAATCGCCTCTTAAGCAGTCTCGTTATTATTTCACCCTTATCCATCGACAGTCACGTCTATTCATAGGCTAGCAGGTAACATATATCTCTGAGATCAAGCCTCTGCAAGCCAGTTCCAATTTTGTGACTATAATATGCGTTGCTATCGCGGTTTTATTCTAGGCAGAAATGCATTTATGACTTGTAGTTGTCACGAGCCCCACTTCGATATGGCTCCAAATGACGAGTCAAGCTTTCAGAATTCAGGCAACAGCCAAGATCAATTCTATCAGCTCGACCAATGCAGTCTCCCCGCTCAATTTCCATGTTTCTCTCCATCTTGGCTTTCACCACTGGGCTTTATTAACATGATTCACTAAAGTGGGAAGTTTATTAATTAGAAATACGAGCTGCCTTTTAAAATAATTATTGGTAGTCGATGCATGTTCGTAGCCTACTCGTTGATATCTGTCCTTAACTTAATTGGCTGGTGCTTTCCCTTGGTCTGACTACCCCGCACCGCCAGGCGCTAAATCAAAGACGGGATTGGTAGCTTCAGAGGCTCATCGCATCCGTAAAGGCTCCTCAGGCCCACGAGGGATTGAACCGCATACACACATACATGCAGATCAAAGGAGAACCTTATTCATGCTGGATCCCGAAGCCAGAGGCACTCTCCTGCTTGTACTATAGCTGGCTCAATAGTAGTTCCGTAAAGCACACCATCTCGGACGCCAATGCAGGCGTCCCAGCCGAGTTCCCACGCGACCGCAACTCCATCCAGTTTCATCCAGCATCTCATCAGCACAAGGGCGCATTACTTCAGGAGGGCATCCCATCAGCGGGAATCAATCCCTCTCCAGCCAAGAAGTCTCTTGCACGGATAGATCAAGTGACTTTCCACGCTCTCAAGCAGGAAGCCTATGTCCTCTCAGATCACTAGTAGCTGCGACCTGTAGAGTGCATCCTTGGGGGAAACTTTCGCAGGAGAAAAACCAAAGGCAGCCAGAACGCTACTTTGTAGACGAGGCATCCGCCTCCTTCCACGATCTCCAAGTAAGCTTTGTACCGTTTTGACCCAGCGGTTGTGTCTATTGGTCTCAAGCAGCAAGACGAATTGTCGAGGCCGGGCTGTACCCCAGGTCGCAGCCAAGGCCGCAAAACGGAAACAGGTTCTCTGGGCAGTAAACGACTGCAGAGGTTAGTCATGAGGCTTTCGGGCTGCAAAAAGGGCGGTGAGCCATTTGGGCCCATGTGTGGAGATAGGGACAAGCTTACGATTGTGACTGATAACAAGAAAATTTTAGCTGGAGATTGTAGCAGATAATAATTGAATAGCATGCCACTGAATGATATCAAGATATGAATTTTTTCTCAAGATCAAAGTAAAGCGCATATTTTTAAGCTGGCCAATAACAATCGACGCTAAGTCGCCACTGTTAGAATATTTGCCAGGTTGCGAATTAAAGTTCGATCGGGCCAGCAGGCGTCCTATGCTTCTGGGACGAAATTCTGATATCACCAATTCTTTGCATAAGAATGAAGTCCACGCGGATCGTGTGAATCGCACACTTTGCCTTGAGCCCAAATCATGGCCAAACCGAAGAAGCCGAAAGCGAACGTAGCACAATTTCACACCGACAGTTTCGGGCCAGGGCAGCCCTCACTGCCAATCCAACGCTTAATGGGGCTCTGGCTAACAGTCCAAGAAGCTGAGGACATATACAAGCAGTTCCAAAGATCATGTGCCCCGAACCGCCAGGTTCTATGGAGCGGCATGATGCGTGAATATGCCCAGAAATGGGCGGACCGTCGCGACTTCCAAACATTGACGACTGCATTGAGACCCCTCCTCGATCCTTATCGCCCAGAGTGCCCACACCTTCGACAGCCGTCCGCTGGATGGGCAGGATACATGCATGGAGCTTCTGTGATATTTGCGTGGTATATCTCCCAAGGAAACTTGGTCACAGTCCTATCGCAGCCTCCGCCGCAGCGATTCCATCCGTCCGGCCTGACCTATTACCAGACGGTCGAGGAGCCGATAATCAAAGGCAGATTGGGTAATAAGGTCGTTGGGAAGATTGTTGTCATCCATCCAACCGTGGGAGGAAAAGCAGAAGAGTTCCAGTATCAAATGTGGCCACATGGCGAACTCTCCTTGTGGACGACGAACTTTGGGATACCACAAATTGTGATATACTGGCGAGCAGTTAAGGGAGAAAAGGACCTGAGACATATCCAAGTGTTGAAGGTAGAGAGCTAACCATTACGGAGCATACTCTCCAAAGACCTAATCGGTGAGTAGCAGACGCGAACAGAATCGAACACGGCGCCGAAGGCCAAAGAAACTATTGCAAACACCGAAAGAAGTCAGCCGAAGACATTTAGGAAGGGCAAGAAGAAGAACAAGACTGAAAAGGGGAGTACCGGGAACGGGAGCATCGCGGAACATCCAACTCCTAGCAAGGGGACTGTGAAAAATCAGTTGCCCACGGTTAATTCTGCAGCAAGCGGAAAAAGGAAGGCGAAGAACAAAAAGAAGGGACGAGCGTTGGAGAGCTCCAAGCTCCGGAACAGCAAGAAGAATGAAGCAACGGATTTCCTAGGTGAGAAGTCTTGAGGGGGGCAAGAATGTAATGAAGAAAACTCCAGACCTCGGCGGTGAAGCGGGTACAAAAGTGAGATACGAGCCGTTAAAAGTCAGCCAGAAGACAGGTAATGTAGGCCCTGAAGGGTGAAAATGGGAATGGAATGAAATTCTATGTGTTGTATTGTGCGTTACTGTCGGGTCCAGCGACTTTACCTACTGTCACAAGGGCTGACTGTAATGTAACGAATTACAACTCCTCTGGTCCTAGGCATAGGCAAAGACCTGGGCCTTGCCAATCTCGGGGGAGGATGCGGCACTTGATCGCGTAATTATGACGCCGGCCGTTTGCTACCATCAACCTCCTGGGATCAAGCCCTCACAACCTCCATGGCTAAACTGTCCAGAAAGCCACATCGAGCTCCTTAGATTCCAGTTTGTTTTGATGCATCCTTACAGCTTGCTTTAGATCTTTAACAGCGTGCTGTCCTCCTGCTGGCCCTCGCCGCTATGCGGATAAATCTCCATAGACTGATGTCGGTTGCCTCATAAAGAGCGGTATCCTGCATCATCAACCGTTATTTTGCCATCTGGCCAAAGTTCGAGATGGATGTCATCTAACCACTCGCCCCCAAGCGACTCTTGGGGATCACTAGGACTACTGGGCTTCCCAATATAGTAAGGGGAATGATAGATATCTTTATTCTCGTCAGTGGAAGTCGGCGTGATGAATTTTCGTTTGTTGTTATTCGACGAAGTGCCGCGATCGTCTGGTTGATTTGCTGGAGCGAATTGTTCCCGTAACTTTTGGCGTCGCATCTCACGGAGGCTGTAATACTTTGCTAGAGCCATTTGTAAACGGTAGCGGGAGGTGAGAATGGGTTTGGAAGGAGATGGGGATTGCGATTCTGTATGGCAGGATGCTGGAATTGCCTCTTCCTCTCCTTCGTCATCTTCTTCCGCATTTGCTTGCCCGATGCTCTCAACATCAAGATCGACCGATACATCGGAGTCATCATCTAGGCCGTCACGCCAGAGTGCTTCAACGGAAGTAAATGGAGCGATATACATGGCTTCAGACAACAAATGAGATAGAGGCGAGGGAGGATTTGTGGGAGGACCGTATTTCCTGGCCGATTCAACCCTAATGTCTGGGCTGGAGATAGACTCAGAGGGCTGTAGCCGCTGAATCTTTGATGGTCGGCTGAGGTTTTCCTCTGAATTTACGACTTCAAGACCGCATCGGGTATCCCGAACGTTCGGGCGTGCTGTGCTTCGAAGCGATATATCTTTTGCGTCCCGCAGCTTTTGTCTTTTGCTCCCATAATCCCGGTTGTGGTTGGCTACACTCCCTTCAACGTTGTGAGCGCGGTCTTGGTCATGCGCTGCCATCACTACGTTTATGATTTCTGACGCTCACATGCACTGCTGCACAACAGTGATCCAATATGTTTGAGCGCAAGGACACAATAAAATCTCAAGGGGAAGGATACCGCGATGAATAAAAGCGTGGTGATACTTCTGAGAAGAAAAGTTCACTCAGCGATGGCGTCAAAAAAAACCAAAAGTGGAGCACGGACGACGTTTTGTCGACCAATGGCGCTTGGAGAGGCAAAATGCCGGGGAAGTCTGGCTGACCACGGTTGGCACGGACGAAAAGTACATAATGCGGCGGGATTCGGTCCTTTGGACAGTAGGTGTTCATGGCTGAAGCCACGGCACGCCTTTGCCGCTTCGAGAGATGGCTATTTGTACGGCTCTTTCGTCTGCTATATACTGTTTATCAACACTGAGCAGTCGAGGCAAACAAGATGCGTTTGCGTTGGAAAGCCAAACCAGTTCTGGTTTTACAAGCCCACAAACTTTTCTGGTTGTTCCATCAATATCAAGGCTCCTCAATCATACACGAAGTGGTAGGCACAGGAACACTCATGCATATATTCACATATTATGCCTGTAATCTATAGTCCAGCCGAATGGCAGCACCTTTACAAAGCGCTCGCCCTGAGGATCTTCATACACATCCAGATCTCCATTCTTCTGAAAATATCTGATGCCTATCGACCATTTCAAGTAGCGAATTGCGCATAACAACTTATCAACTATCGATGCTAAAATTATGCAGAAGTTGTAATTCTGGCGTAACATATCATTCTGGGTAAGCCTGTCCAAAAACGAGGTAACTTCGCGTTCGAGATCACTTTTAACGTTATGCTCCATCAAACGAACCATGAAGCCTTCTCCATATATCCACCCAGGAGAAGGGTAAGTCGAATACGGTGGAGGATGAGCAGGGTCTTGGGTAATTGTCACTGCTATAGCAATATCGACACCTTTAGATGAGAGTGTGACGTGTGCCATAACGCCGTAGGTGCAGCTTCTTCCGTTGTAAGCGCATGGAATCCTAGGAGTAGTTAGAAAGCCAAGGATAGACGTAGGTAGCATACGATTTCTGGGTTTTGGTAGAGACAAGGCTTACACTGGTTGTGCCTCGCTTTTAACTGCTTCACCTGTTACATTCTTAGTGGCTATACATGCCGTATAGACTTGGAAAACGTACAAAAACACGCGATACAAACTCTGAACACATAGTTTAGTTGATTGTGCACTCTCGGATCGGGAGTGGCTCCACTGTCCCTGAAGGTATAGCAAAGGCAAGGGACCCCGAGGGTTATCTCTCTGTCTGGCGAGGCGGCCGTTGAGTGCTCCAGAACCGCGATAGCAGAGTGAGAATTCATATTGTTATGTTCCGTCTAGAAGACAGCCAAGGTAATTATGAGAGGTAAGGGTGCAAAAGAGGGGCCAACTACGGCAAGGTCTGAGCCAATATATACTCGGAGCTGAATAGCGACGTCCTGATGCTGGAGATCATACTTGGAGGCTGATCAGATGGGCCTGTTACTTCACTCGTCTGATTCGTATTTGTTTCTTTACCAAACATTGTTTGCAGGTTCTAGTTTTCCCACCGGGAGCTGATAATCGTGTCCTAATGGTTGGGTCCATAACGAACTACTGTCTCCACTTAGGGTGACAAGAGACGCAGTTCATTAGAGTATGGTGTCATACTCTGCAGCCAAGTCAATTGATCGGGTTAGCTGCTGATCAGTCACTTTATTCCCTGACAAGCTAGATGTAAAGCACGGCCATCTGCCACTTGAGCTCGGCGGGGAAAATCCTCCCCCAGTCCTGCAGTCAGTATATGATGATTGTGATCGATCGACGTCCTGCTTTCCAATACCAGCTGATGATAATGATTGCACGACAACGCAATGTTATTAGATTTCCACTGGCATTGAAGCAGCGGACAGGGAAGCAGGGAAAATAGAGAAAGAACCTACCAATATGCAGACCATTCGTTCACCGCTCCAGATGGCCTGAGACATACTGGTCAAGGATGGTTCTAAGCGCATAAACTCGCAAACACAAAAAGGAATCTAGGTTAAGCTAGTTATAGAATAGGCAAGATCAAAGCGTTAAAAGAAGCATCCATGATTGGCCATACACTTTCCTCCCAACCTAGTCTAATGGAAATAAGGCGCCTCGGCAAGCAGTGCCTGGACCAGCTAGCTCCAAACTCTCTGATTGACAGCCCCGATTTGGTAACACAACCAACCAACAGTCATGCGTCGGTTGGCCTTGGGTCCGACCCACTGCTCTATTTTCCATGATGTGATCATGTTACTATGTAGCACCCTGATGATTGCCTGCTGTCAAACATATGCCATCGCCAGACAAGTCCAACTCGGCCTAGATATTGGCACAACAGATTTCCCTTTTTACTGGTCCTTGTCATCTTACTTTTTATTTTATTTTAATTTTTTTTTTTATAAA
>PVPY01000466.1:0-78535 GCA_002982035.1 Fusarium algeriense
ACTACCTTCGAGGCATTGCTCGAAGAACGCCTGTGACGCTGTCTGAAGGTCGGCCACGCCCCCAAAGTATGTGCTGTGAAAATTGCGGAGCCCAACATACATAGGGCCAAGCTCCTCCTTCAGCACATTGTCCACATATTTGCGGTGTTCGGACGAGTTCGCGAAGCTGCTGGTATTGCGCAGCCATGGAGTCTGTTGGATGGAAGAAGCTACCTGTCGGGGAGGCGGGGTGGATTCGGTGACGGCGTTGTAGAGTTCATTCCAGATTAGGGCATCATCTGGTTCATCGACGAGGGCTGATCTCAGGAGAGGTTTGACGCGATCGAAGTCAAAGTCGGCAGAGGCGGCAGTAGAAACAAGTCTTAGGAGATCGCTTCGGAGGGTGCCACGACCTGTCTTCGAAGGTAAGAGGCGGGTGGCAGGAAGAATTTGAAGCGCTGATAGAAGACTGGACGCAAGATCCTGCACATCTTTATATTGGTTAGAAGAGCGCCTCAAGGAAATTGTTCTGCCGTACCTTCATGTTCAAGCTGGTCTAGGGCATATGGAATGCAGGAGAGATGCGCCCTTTCGCATATCGAATTGAAAGAACCGCGAAAGGCGTCAATACCATTCCCAATAGGGTTGTTCTCGATGATCTTAGACTGCGGTTGATTCCCCATGGTGGATGGGAACAAGAAGTCGCGTTCGTCGCATGTCCCTTTGTGTAGAAAGGATTCTGGCCAGCAACCCAGTCGCCTGGCTGGGTTACTGCCGGGAAAATTTTGTTCCATGCGTCTTAGTCATCGGACCCGCTCAGACGCTGGTGACCGATCAAAATTCATTCTTCACTTGGCTGGCCACGACCAGAGCGGGCAAAGCAATGGGCACCAAAGTTGTCGCAGGCTAGGGATCCAAAGACCAGAAGTCAGAAAAACAATGGAACGAGATTCAATGCTGTGGGCCCTATGAGGCGTATCCTCCCAGACGGAATAAATTCATTCATTCACCATTCAAGTGTCGCAGGGTAGGCATGATCTTCACGGCCTCAGAAAACAAACAATTGCGTTAGTAATCTAGCTGTATGCTTTAAGTAGCGCAATTATGTAGGCGACCTAGCACTGTGTCGCAGGCACCAGTACGATTTGGCAATTAATGTCACGTGCATCTCCCAGAATTGAACACTACCACGCCACCGACCTGCACTGATCACCCGCAGCTCGATTCTCCACTCAGAGATCCCTCTTTCGGTCTTGCATGTAAAATCCTCATCTGAAACGTTTGCCACACTCAAGCCACCCTGCATCTCATTACGACGTGGGGTCTTTTGCGGTTTGTGATGTCAAGGTACGTCTTGCACTCACGTTTCTGGTACCCCAATCAGACTCATCGTTTGTGTTTCTATCCTCTAGTGATAGCGAGTCCGAGGCGAGGCACCTCGAGAATGGTTGCTGGATCTATGGTCGCTTCTATGGCTCGTGGAAGCGCGGTAAATACGTATTTCCTATTGACTCTGTAAGCTTATATCAATCATCAAAGGTCCAATGGCACCCTGACTGATGCCGCCCAGGAGGAGTTAGAGCGACTCGACATATTCCATAAATGTTTTCTCGTGGCACGAGGCGAGCCTTTTAGTGCTCCTATTGCGCGATATTCGCCCAAAATCATGGATCTTGGCACAGGAACAGGCATTTGGCCCATTAGTTTGGCTGAAGAGTACGTTCATCGCCTGAAAATTCCGGGCGATAGAAATTGACTCACATGAGAAAGTTACTTGTTCGATGCCCAAATTATGGCCATAGACTTGAACCAGGTTCAGCCCGCCTTGTAAGACCCGAGGAATATCAATTTTGTGGATGGTTAATTGATATGCTCTAGGATCCCAAGAGGAGTAACTTCGAAACAATTTGATATAGAAGAACCAATATGGGCTTCGCTATTGACGGACTGTGATTTGGTCCATATGCGCATGTTACTCGGAAGCATACAGACGGATTTATGGCCACAAATCTATGGCAATATCTTCGAGTAAGTCCGACACTACAAGCTTGGCTAGGACTAACATATGAGAAGGCATTTGGCTCCAGGCCATGGCTACATTGAACATGTAGAGATTGATTGGACCCCTAGGTGGCAAGGCGATGGCCAGCCTGAAAACTCATCTTTTCAAAGATGGTCGGAGCTTTTTCTTTCCAGTATGGACAAGTCCAATCGTAGTGCCAGAGTTGTACCTGCGAAGATGCAACAATTGATCAAGGCTGCGGGGTTCACCGATGTCAAGCAAGAGGTCATTCAAGCCTTTGTCTGTCCTTGGACTAGTGATTCACACGAACAGGACGTCGCTCGCTGGTTCAACCTCGCCCTGAGCCGCAGTCTTGAAACGCTGAGCATGATGCCGCTGATAGAGAAGCAGGGACTGACGTACGAAGAAGTTTGTGAACTCTGCGCCCGGGCTAGAGAAGAGATCTGTACTCTACAGAATCACACGTTTTGCAACATGTAAGCTTTTGGGTCGGCCGGCCTACCAAGTTGAACCGCAATACTGATTGTGTCTCAGACATGTTTGGACGGCGCGAAAGCCGGAGGGGTGTTTGTCCATTGCACATATTGGGCAGACAGAAACCGTTGATCGTACTTTTGACGCCGAAATTAATTAAATGGCGGTTATCGTCGTCAGCATTGTCACAGATCGTGGCGTATTTGCTCTGCCAGGCGGCTCACAATCTCACGCAGGCCCTACTATGCTGCGGCAATCTCCGGAGGCCCCGATACTCGCCTGTAAAGACAGCACCTGGATCACGACGGCAGGGAAAGACTTGCTCTGGCTGCCTCCCGAATGCCGCAATGGAAAGTAGCTGTTTCAGGAAGCACAGTTGTCATAGGATGCCGGTCAGGAAGAGTTGTGTTATTGAGGATTTCTATGGCAGATGTGGAGCAGTGGACGAGCACATGACTTCTGTACTAAGAAGATAATGGTGGACTGGATTACAATAGATCCTTGGAAGTTGTTTTATCACGCAAAGGCAGAGATCATTACAGTAAATATAACAGTACTTATCGGTCATCTGGCCACTGACTCTGGCGTCTGTTGCTGTAGGATAACGAATTTGGCTTTCTGTCGTCCGTTGTCAGCATAGCGATATGGATGGGTATGCTGGAATAAGAGATAAGCTTATTCTGGGCGCATGACATATAGTAGTAGAATATAAGACGAAATATGCTGACTTTCCTGCGGCCATAAACTGCCATTTTGGATGACGGTAAGCGGCAATGGCAGCCCCTACGAGGAGGTGGGGCACGTAATTACAGTATTCATATAGCCCATACGCACTGAGCTTAGCCACACTAGCTCCACCCGTGGACCATGCTCAGAACTTTCTGTAGAAAGTCGGGCGGCCTCTGATTTCGGCCGGGACTGTATATGTCGATAAACTCCCCTAACGAAATAAGATAAAACTGATTTCTGGTCAGTCGAACAGGGGAGCCCAAAACTCGGGCAAAATGGGCTCAATTCCCACTTTTGGGACCAAGATTCCACAACTCCAAAAAGTGGGGGCCATTGGGACTTATAAAAATGTCTCTCAACCCCCCTTGTTCGTTGTCGACAAAAAAAAAGTAAACCAGCAATTACTCTCGCCAGTTTGCAAAGAATGTCCACCGACCAATCTTATCTAGATGATCAAGCCCAATGGGAGGAACCAGCGGAAGTTCATGAAGAAGAGAGAATGAGAAACTATATTACTCTCCTGTCGGCAACATCATGGAGCGAAGCGAAGTCCATACTTACTGGGGTTGGGGTATCCGATAAATTCTACCTTGCCCTCGCAATCAATGACATGCCCGAGATCTATCGATTCAAAGCAGTGAACCTTATGAGCGCTTGGCATGCAAAAGCTATAAATGAGATCATCACTATGATCCAGTCCAATAGTGCCAAGTACGACCCAAAGTCTGTATTTCCTATTGTGGCTACAAATGAATTTCTAAAAACCTTACCGGATCAAGTACAATACTGTTATACCTGTAATATTCGATATAAGGAATATGAGAATATCATTTGGAAGTCTTGTGGAAAGCATACTATTCATTCTTATTGCCTTAGAAACCTCATGCTGGCAAATGAGCTCCCTCTTGTTGGCCCCTGCGGGTGTACTTCCCCTGATCAGTCTTGGGAAAGGCCTGAATTTGAAACACGCCAAAAGAAAAGTATGTGGCGACATTTTGGTTGGAACATGCGTGAGAAGTTATCAAGTCCGCGTTATGAGTCTTGAGCAATTGCAACACTGGCGGGGGCGGCCTCTCCTGGAGAGAGAAAGCTGATAAGTTCTATAAAGCATAGTTAGTTAGCGCTTAGAGAACTACATATCCTCCACTTCTCTATAAACACCTCCTTTCCAATACATACTTTCTCATCGCGCTATGCACTAAGCCTTGATAAGCAGGGTTCAGAACTACTGGACCTTTCGGTCTTGTCCACCCAGTAGGTAGGTTTCTTTCGCCCGCAGGGACACACTCCAGCAAACATTGACACCAATGCGCTTCTATTGATAACTAAACTGGCTTAAACATGGAAAAACATAGAAAGGACTGATATTCAAAGTGAAGAAGACTCGAACTCAAACCCCAACCCATTCTACGTGGACGAGCTGGCTTCAAACGCCAAAATGACCCTGGTACCAAGATCCCACTTATCGACCCAAATATTTTCAGAATCTTGTTGCCCTTGCCACTTCACCTCATAGAGAATGATTCCATTCACAGTCTGCTTTGAGATAATTTTCTCAAAGTGAAATGTGCCCTGCTCGTTAGGATGCCTGGCTTCATAAATGCCTATGGCTCCCGTACCGATATCCTTCTTTTTCACCCAGCTGCTGTCACTCTCAGGGTAGCCCTTCCACTTAACCTTATACCAAACTCGCCTTCCGATGCGTCCCTTTGCGACCAACTCCTCCACATCGAACTCGGCACCTTCTTGGTCCAGAGGAAGCGGCCTATCATAGCATTCTTCGCCTTGGTTGTCTTGCGGGGGGACTCTGGTGATAGATTCTTTCCTGTTATCTGTCTGGGTGGGTAGAATTACATCTTTCGGAGCTTCGTTGTTTTTACTGGCTGGTGTTTCCTGAAATGGCGCATCAACATCCATGGGATTATTGGTGCTAGTCGTACCGCATTCCCTCGTAGTATTCGACGTGACAGAAAGAGTGTCACAGAGATCCGCTGTGACAATGATTAGAACCAACAATTATATGAGTCTCGATGGACTAGTCATCATACCTTGATCTTCCTGAAAACTTAGTGTTGCTTGGACGGGACCATTAGGGCCCGTGCAGCCCGTAAGCTCATCATCCAGGCATATTTCCACTGGGGACATGGCCGGATCGATTACATTCTCTGTCGGGACGGACGAAAGGGGCGTGCTGTAACCGGATGACGTGGCATCTATATAATCAGTAGTGCTTGAGCTGTAGAAAGGCGTGGGCTCTTGGGAAAAGCCCGGCAATCTGGGAGATGGCTGCTGCTTCAGGTCATCTGGATAGGTGTTATGGAAGTCGTACTGGGCTTGCAATGCGTTCATCCCGTCCTTTTCTTCAGATTTATTGTCACAATGTCGCAATTTCTTAATCTTTGAAGGCGGAATGTCGTCATCCCCATGTCTCGGCCTTTTGCCCTTTTTGTTATCATCACTGCGCTCTACACCGAAAGCGTCTTGAAGATGAAATTGCAAATCCAACACCGAATCAAACTTTCCTGGACAGTGGGCATGCTGGCGTGGGCATTTCAAGGGCATAGTCGCTTTTTCGAGCGCTCTGATGTGATTTTGGATGTGATTGAGCCAGGTCCACCGCTTTTGAAATTGATACATCCTTGTAGAAGCTGCCATTCGCTCATCTCCGAGGCAGAATGGGCAGTAACCGGCTCTGGCGAGGACCCCGCCGTAAGCCAGAGGATCGCACCACGTCGGAAGGCTGCCCGGGTGATCCAAGTGATGCTGACAGTGCGTTTCCCAGGCCCCGATACCGCAGAACCATTCATTGCAAAGAAAACATAACTCTGCGAAGCCATCGACTTCTGTAGCGGCTGCTCTGTAACAATCGTATATGTGTCGCCAATCGTAAGAAGATCCGCTATTTTTGCATTGGCACTTTTCCGGTTCCAGTCCTGGCCGATACTCAACACTGCGGCTCTTCTGGTAAAGAGCCAGCATGTCATCGAGCACAGCAAGACCCGCAGGGCTTCGTAGCTTGTCAACCAGGAAAAGATTTTGTGACAGACGGTCCCGCTCTGGCATCAAGAAACGGACGCGCTCAAATATCGCCCTATGGTATCCTGGTGGGTCATCATGCTTGACAGGTTGATTCTTTTGCCACTTTCGCAATCGCTCAGCAACGAGTTTCCTCTTCTCCGCGTAAAGCTTCTTACGATATTCCAGAGGCCCTTTGTCCTTGTTTCCCCGTAACGTAAGAAGTTTCTGATTGATGCGTATAATTTCAGGGCTGTTGTCACAATCATATTGTTCTTTAGCCGGAAGGCACTGCCACAGTCTTGGGTTTCGAGGTATCGTCAACCCTCGAAAGAGGTCAAGGACTAGGGTTCGTCTCTCTTGTCCATGGTAGGCTGCCTGGCCATCTGCGCCGTTCCGGGGTAAGTAATGTGTTGCAAGCGTATTTGGGTCGGCGTGTCCAGCATAGACCATCCGCGTGGCTTCTGATTCAAACTGATCTATTGGACAGAGTACTTTAGCAGCGAACAAGATTTGATAATAGATCCAATACGTACTCATTAGGTGGAGACCCTCTGCCCGAATATCATGATGCCTTGGTGGTGTTGGGTATCCTGCCCTTAAACCCAATGATCGTAAGCGATGACTAAAGGCACCAGCAGTTTCGATATCCACCCTCGACTGGCTCCTAAAGAATGGCGTCTCAAGAAGATGTTCCTTCCATTGTATGACCCACATCTCACCTTCTGGCGGCGTGATTGCAAGGAGGTCATCAATGGTTCTGTAGTCCCTGAAAGCTTCGTAAGCCAGAAGTCTAGCTAAGAATGGAAGCATAGGGTTGAAGCACAGAAGTCCAGGCTCTATGCCTTCGTATAAGGCGTGTTGTGGTCTGGAGTACGGATAGTCAGTCGAAGAGTTCCAATGCTAACCGATATTTCTTACCTTTTGTTAGGCGTGCTCGTCATATTTTTGGCGTCTCGGGTGAGCTGAATCGCAAACTCCGGTGCGCCTTCCTCGTTAATGAATGCCACAAATGTGAGATCCTTAGGCGCATGTCAGTGTATGCTTAGGCCATCAAATGCAGCCTATCATTACCTTGAAGTGGAGGCCTCGGCCGGTCCCCGCACGACAGCTAGACTCAATATACTCTCCGATTCTAGAAGAGGAATAGGTGTTTCCCAATAAGAGACCCCAGTCATCAACTGGTGTTGCAGGACATCTGTGCTCAATCCAATCGGTCGCCCAGAGCTGTCTTGCGTAATTCAGCATGACATTTTTCGTAGCAAATCTGCGACGTCGTTTGTGTTTTGGCATACCCATCTCTTCTGCCAGGGGCCCTTTGATGAACTGACAATATAGTTAATATTTCCTAAGATCCGGTGGCACTCCAACATTAAGATACTGACCTCCGTCACGGATTGTGCTATACCACGTGGTATAGACTCCATGGGATAAGCACGCTGCCAGGCTGCCGTGAATGCGTTCCAGTACTTCCGCACAGTCTCCCAGCCAGGAACATCATATTCTTGCTCTTCAGCATCCTCGCCGTCAATACCGTAAGCGACCTTCCGCATGAAGTCTTTCAGGGACTCCAAGTCATGTACTGAAGCCTTGGCTTCTATTTTCTGGTACCTGTGTACTCGAGTCAGTGAAATGAGTTAGACGAAAAAGCAATACAATACTCACTCGAGCCAGAATTCCATCATCTTCTTATATTTCCGCTCTACTGCAGGCTGAAGTATTCTGTGAACTAACTCTCCATTCACAATGTTGCTCTCCTTCACCGCGCTCCTTTCAGAGCCCAGGCGAAGAGCGTCAGCTGCACTCTTAACTTTTCCCATTGGATAGAGATAAGTTGGCAAGAAGGTAGGGGTAAGAATCTATAGGTGTTAAATGGCGTTAGAAAGTTTAGTAGGAGAATTCGAGAGTAAATACCATGACGAGAAATGACAACAAGTGGATGGGTGAAATCGAGTCTAAATACCAGGCAGAAGTCTAGACGCAAATAAGGAGAAACAGCTCAATTCGTATAAGTGCGGGATTGCTTGTTACAGCGATGCAATCAATTCTCAGGAGCAAGGAGCCTTGCGTCGGAGCCTGCTACTCCCGGACACAGAAGGATTCAATTACAGCCAAGTTCTGGGACTTTCGTTGAAGGATCAAAACTTGGTATCCTAATCCTAAAGGTGATCCAAGGCTGACCCTGGTTGGGGGTGCCATAATGTTAGTAGGTGGTGAGACTCAGAGGTTGAGGGCCCAGAAATGGGAGCAGGAGGGACACTGGGCTGCCACTCAGCCAAAGGGGTAGGTAGAGCTGATGGGGGCTGATGCAGGCTGATTCGGGCTGATGAACAGCTGAGCCGAAGTTGAGCCAGTGAGCAAAGAGGCCATAAAAGCGGCAGTCTTTGGCAGGTCACGTGTCGCTTGAGTTTCGTCTCATAATACCAATTCATAGCAGTGCTAGGCCCGGCTTGGAAAACTGTTCCTTTCTTCCAGCCGAAAAGCCATCCATGGTTATCAGAACGGTAGATGCCCTGGTTGTCGGCTGTCAACATTGGTTTGACTTTCGCTCCTGGAAGTGAGGTCCATGTTTTGGAAGATGGATCATAGACTTCGCCATTCTTTTCGAATTCACCACCGCTCCATGAGCCGCCGATCGTAAAAACACGGCCATTCGACAGAGTTGCTGATGACTGGTATCCACGGGCAACTTGCATATCAGGCCCCGGGATCCAGCTGTCGCTAGAAGAGTCATAAAGGCTTGTTTTCTTGGCATCATTGCCACCTGTAACAACAACCTGCCCATTGCCATCCATAGAGATACCAGGGCAAAACATGTCATGCTTGGTAACAGTTACAGTGCGTTGAGAAATCACACCGGTGGACGGATCCCAAGTTGAGGTCAAGGTTACCCCGCCAGGGGAGCCTCCGAACGCGTCATTGCGGTAGGAAGACCAAACGAGAACCTTTCCTGATGTTGGCTCAACTGCAGCAGCCACAGGAACAATAGGAAAGTCAAGAGTCGGGCCCCAGGTTCCAAGGCCTGGTTGAGGGTTTGTGTAGGAAGCTGCTTTGAAGACGTTGATCTCAGCGATGCTGGTCCAGGGCTGGTCATTTGCTTCAGTGATAGCGACAAGACGGACATAGCGAGCAGGACGAGTCTCAAAGTTGGAGTATTTCTCAGTGTTGTCAGCGAACCATGTTCCAGTTGCAACAGCGTCGCCCCAGTTCTTCCCATCTTTGCTTAGGAAGACATTGTGATGGCCGATCCAGCCATGGTCGCTACCGTCTTGACGAGGAAGAACAGATAAGCCGTTGACATTCTGAACAGAGATCATGTCGATAGTAATGGTATGAGGGGGTTTGGGGTCATTGTTGGAATTGGCGCCCCAGGCAGTGTGCCAGAACGTGTTCCGGTCACCGTCAATGGCCTTGTTGCACTCATCTCCTTGGTGCGCGCTGTCACAGGTAACACGCCAGTTGTTGCGGTTGATAGCAGTGCCTATAGGAGCCGAAGCCCTGAGACTCAAGAATTGCAATGATCCTTCTGGGGTCTCAGCTTTTGCTGTCTTGTATGGCTTGGTGACGGCAACTGCACTAGCGCTCCCGAGGCAAAGAGCAAGTGTCCAAAGAGGCTTCATTGTAGCGAAAGTGATGAAAGAGAATGATATTGTAAGAAGAAAAGACAAACGAGTGGAATGAATTGGAATGGAATAGGTAGCAGGTCCGGTTTCTGGACATGATCAAGATGACTTATTTATTAATCACCTGTCCGGTGCAAGTTTGTTTGTTTGGTTTCCATGCACAGACGACTGATAGATCCATCGTACCGCAGCACACCCACTTCAGCTAATTAGCAGATCGAGGCGACTAGCTTTAATATCAAGTTACGGAAAGACAAGTCCTCTAATTGGTCAAGAAAGTGCAAAGAGTCTAAAATAGAAAGAAAGTGCACAATCCGCTGACACTCGCTCAACAGACTAACCCATGTTCACCTGAGCCGCGGCTTGCAGCTCTGTTTCAGGTAGGGTTGCTTTCCGCAAGACGTCTGAGCGCGTACGCAGGGGGCCTCAACTATGTTAGTTTAGTGGGTGGGAAGAGGAAGAAGAAAACACGAGTTTTTGCCCCCGTGGGTTTAGTCCAAGCCACAAAAACGATTTCCCCTGACCTCGTGCGCACCTGCTAGCATCAAAACAAGTGGGACTTTGAAGTATTTTCTTCAGTAATCATGGAAAGGCACTGTAGAAACAATCGGCTTTGTTCTCACTACCACTAAGTACATGTATTTCTTTTGGTTAGTACGTTGCTAAAATGCCATGCATGATGCAATTATTAGTCTTAGCTATCAGACTATTGATTGTGGCGTCAACAATACCGACACTTGCCCCGAGTCACAAGCTTGAATCGTGAGTTTTCAGATCGCTGAATTGCCGAAATCGAGTATAGTGAAATGACGTCAGACAAGAAGATCAATGTTTTAAAATAGAGATTGCAAACTTGACGATCCTTTAGGATGCAGATAAATGCGTGAGGTTTACGATGAGTGCCAGAAGGCTTAGAATACGGAATCAGCAACGAAGGATCTCGTGTTATCTCTATGATAGCTTTCATAAATTCTATTAAAGGCGAACCCTAGAACCCGTAAGCTTACAATATAAGCCGAACTCCGTAGGTAATTCTTTGAACATTGGAAAGTTGTGATTCAGTAATGAGCATGTTGTAGATTAACTGGCCATGCGCTTTTGCAATTTGCACCGCCCGTCCGAGTACTGGAATAGGAAGTCTCCGGATATACTGCGTTCATTGATATCCAGAAACCAATTGGAAGAGAGTCGGAACTCCGCTCGAGTGTCGGTGTTCTCATGTAAAGTAAGCAAAGATCTGACAAGAGATTCGCTGTGCCGCTTGGCGTCAGCACTAAGCTGGTCATTTTGATGCTCCAAGGCTGACATTAAAACATCTCTGCGCCTCTTTTTCATTCTCAAAATATTTCTAATCCAACTGCAGTGAGAAGTATAGGTGGCTTTGCGATACCTCATTACTACTGCTACGATGCGTTTCCTCACTGATCCTCGTGGCCTTAGTGACCCAAACTCAGAGGAAGTTCCTCTTCTTGTCATCGGAGCTGGTCTCCCTCGCGCTGCCACTTCATCAATGCAAGCAGCGTTTGAGAAACTCGGCTTTGGACCATGCATGCACATGGCCGAGATCCTTCCTCACCCATCTCGCCTGCGTCTCTTCATCGCTGCCCTGCGCGAGAAGAATCTGGAAGTTCGGCAAAAGATGGTCAAGCAACTCATTCACGGCCATCGCTCCATCTGCGATCTGCCCGTTGTTTACTTCACACTCGACCTGATGGATGCCTACCCCGACGCCAAGATCGTCCTGAACCAAAGACCGGATCCCAAAGTCTGGGCAAAGAGCGCTGAAGAAAGCTTCTGGTTCTTCTTTAGCCCTTGGTTCTACTGGGTTGGTCTTCTCTGGTCTTCTGATCGAATGTGGTACACTCTCAATATGGAAAGCGTAAAGTTGGGGAAGGAGAAGTATGGAACATCCAATATATTCACCGCGGACATGTACAACACGTACAATCAGGAGGTTTTGGCTGAAGCAAAGAAGCGAAATCGAGAGGTTCTCCAGTTCAAGGCTGAGGATGGCTGGGAGCCTCTTTGCAAATTCTTGGGCAAGGAAATCCCAAATGAGCCTTTTCCTAGATTGAACGAAAAGAAGACTTTTCAAATGGTCACGTACGTCTTCATCGCGAAGGGGCTATTGTCTTGGGCGGCACTTTTTGGCGGGACATGGGGGCTTTGGCGATTGGTGTCTCGGTACCTGTAATTCAATCCCTGCACCTTGTACGTAGCTTAAATATTACCAAGCACAATACAAAAAGATAAGTTCATTATGGTAAAAAAGCAAAAAAATGAATCGCTTGAATGCTAACTGGAGGGTTCGAACCTCCGCGGTTTCCCACTGCGGGTTTGGTTTCTGATGAGAACCTAAACACAGCGCCTTAACCACTCGGCCAAGTTAGCGATGATGATTCGGGTGGCGTTTTAGGCAACGAATGAGCACCAAGACTCATGCCCAAACGATGATGAGTATGTCAGCTTGCATTGAGACAGCCAAAAAAAAATTTTTCTCTTAAAGAAAATGTTAAGAAACTCTATTAATTTCGTCTGAAGCCTGAATCCGATCCGGAGTTGGCTCATTAATGTTGGAAGGGATTTCGAAATGAGCTGCAGCATGTTGGACAACGTTACAAGGGGCAGCGGGCAATAACTGGTATCCAGTAAAACTCTGTTCATATCATTTAACTCATAATATCTATCAATATAGTTCATAGCGGCTGCAACAAGAAACCAAAAGTAGTCTCCTCCGTCTTAACCATAAGATCTTCACGAACAGCAGGTCCACAAGCACCAGATCCCACGCCAGCAACCTTGGTATCCAGTCTAATAAACACAGCATCATCTTCCTTCAGATCAGGAGGATGCCTAGCGTTGTGGATGGTTGTATCCCTGTGATGCGATGCCAAGAAGCTGAAGTTCTTTCCATCCAAACGAGTCGCGCGAAGGCCAATGCTGGGAGACTTGGAGTCTCGAAGGGATACCCATCGTGTATCTTCTCTGTTACCATTTTCTTGGGGAACATCATAAGGTGTCTGGAGATCAGAAACGGATTCGACGTTCCAGATTCCGACACGTTGAGAATCCTTCTTGTCAGGGTAGCTCTCTCCAGGACCACGGCCGAGCCACTTGACGTGCTCTAGGCTCTTGCTACCATAGAGGTTGAGACCAATTCGGGGAACATGCTCGGGGAAAGAGCCTGTCGGGGATAGGCGCTTGACATCCACACTCAGAGCTCCGGTGAGATGAACCGTGTATTCGATCTCACAGTCCCATCCCCAGAATAGAACTGGAGGAGTTATGAAGGTATGTGACTTCACAATAACCCTTTCTGAGTTGGATGCGTCGACGGAGAACGATCGAAGTTGCGACTGGAGCTGGTCAACTCCGAATCTCTCCCAGTATGGTACAGCTCCAGGGACATCATTATCGGTCTTGGGACGCCAGAAGGATGGGGTAACCGCAGCTTGTGTCTTCGGGTCGACAGTAAGTAGAGCTACGTTATTCAAGACCCAACTCTTCAAAGAGCCATAAGCTCGATCAAAGACGAACTTAAAGTTCTTGCCAGAGACAGAGACATTAGGTCCCTTCTCAGACACGGACAGCTTGGAGGTGAGTGTGTTAGCTGCGACAAGGGCAGTCTTCACATCGCTCTGAGGTGCTTGGAGTTGCTGCTGGTACCACGCAATCTCGTGGCCTGCAGGAGCCCAAGGTGTCGAGTGTTTCAGTGATAGAGTGACAGTTAGATAAACTTCGCTGTCCTTGTTATATCGCTCGGTGTCCACTGGGAGAGAAACGGAACCTGTCTCGCCAGCTGGGATGTCTGGGATATCAAATGACCCAGAGTGAACCAATGTTGACCTATTTCATTATTAGCGTCCCATCAAATAGCTTGTATTGGAATAAACTCACTCTTGACCAAACTGCTCAACCTTGTAAGATGCAGTCAAGTGGTCCAGCCCAGCGAAATCCTGCCAGTTGTGAATCTTCAACTCACCATCAGTATAGGAGAAGCCAACAGGTTGGATAACTTTCTTGAACTCTGTCAGACCAG
This sequence comes from Fusarium algeriense, assembly GCA_002982035.1. NCBI lineage: Eukaryota > Fungi > Ascomycota > Sordariomycetes > Hypocreales > Nectriaceae > Fusarium > Fusarium algeriense. Next base: position 13,883 of record PVPY01000466.1, read on the forward strand.
GAGTAGGCTCATGTTGACTGTTCAAGAGACCATCCATGACAAAAGTTCCGTCATTGGGTGTATCACCAAAGTCACCGCCGTAAGCGTAGTATCCAGCACCTTCGTGATCATCCTTCCATAGACCGTGGTTTGCCCATTCCCAGATGAAGCCACCTTGGAGACGAGGATAGTCGCGGAAGGCTTGCTCGTAGTCTTCCAGCCAACCGGGTCCGTTGCCCATGGCGTGGCCATACTCGCAGAGGACGATGGGCTTCTCGAACTTGCCGTCCTTGACACCTTCTTCCTCGGCGTACTTGATCAGACGCTCAACGGTGGGGTACATGTAACTATACATGTGTGCTGTCTCGGCCTCCATATCACCTTCATAGTGAATCAATCTCGAAGGATCAGCTTCAGTAGTATACTTGAACATCTCTCTATGGTTATCACCATAGAACGCCTCGTTACCGAAACTCCACATGATAACACTGGCGTGATTCTTATCACGGCTAAGAACAGCCTGAATTCGGTCGAGGTAGGCATCCTTCCACTTGGGATTGTTGGAAGTAAACTCGGCAGCCTTTCCAAAAGCTAGCTTCTTACGCTCGCCGTAGTCCATCGACTCAGGAATGTCAAGAGGTCGAGCAACAGCATCATAGAAGCCGTGGCATTCAAGATCAGCTTCTGCCATCACCCAAAGACCGTACTCGTCACAGAGATCGAGAATACGAGGATCATGAGGTTGGTGGGCGCAGCGAAGAGCATTTATGTTGTGCTTCTTCATGATAAGAAGATCGCGCTTAGCGAATTCGAGAGGGACAGAACGGCCGAGAAGGGGATGATGTTCATGGCGGTTGACACCTCGGAGACGAATGCGTTTTCCATTGACCTTCATGAGACCATCCTTGAGCTCAACCTTTCTGAAACCCACGCGTTGCTGAACCTTATAAAGGACAGTCTGCTTATCTTCAGACTTGAGAGTAATCTCTGCTAAGTAGAGATACGGTGTCTCGGCAGTCCACTTCTTGGGGCCTTCGACAGAGAGACTCAGGCCAACCTTAGACTGTCCATCGAAGGAGATCTCAGTGGACCCAACCACTGCTCCTCCGTTCTTTGCTAGCTCAGAGACTGTAAGCTCGACAACGGCACCTTTTTGAGCAAAGACATCAACTGATGCGTTTAGCGTTGCGTTCTTATAGTTGGAGTCAAGGTCTGGCGTGAGGAAGTAATCCTCAATCCTAGCAGCTGGGAATGAGATGAGATAGACATCTCGGAAGATGCCTGAAATGGTCAGCTTTTGGTGCAGTTGGGAGAATTGTGCGCCACGAACCTGAAAGCCACCACTGATCTTGATCTTCAATATATGTCGCATCAGACCACTGATAAACTCTGACAAAGAGCTCATTCGTGCCGTCACGGTTGACAAAAGACGAAATGTCAAACTCAGACGGGTTTCTTGAGCCTTGAGCGTATCCAACCAGCGTACCGTTGACCCAGATATGATAAGCGCTATCAACGCCATCAAATCGCAGTCTCAGCTGAGTATCGGCAGCCCATCCTGTCGGAACGTGGAATTGCCGACGATATGTTCCTGTAGGGTTTTCCGTGGGAACACATGGCGGACAGACAGGAATGGGATATTGAACATTGGTATACCAAGGCTTTCCATGGCCTTGAAGCTGCCAATGACCAGGGACCTGAATTTGGCCGTAAGCGACGTCTTTGGCGCTTGGCTCTGGCGCTTCAAGAACGGTGCCCGCGAGAGAAAAATCCCAAGTTCCGTTCAGTGAAATTGAAGTATCAGGAATATGATATGAACGAGTGGGGAGGGTGTTTCTCCTAAAGACAGCTTCGTTGATATAGTCTGGTCGAGAGGGATCCTCTTGGAGGGGAATGCCCTTGGGCTCATGCTGAATGCTGTCTCCCATTTTGACGATGAAAGAATAACAAGTGAAATGAATTGAAAGGTCAAACCTCAGGAAGTATTGGACTTTTATCTTGATATTCCTCTGCTGCGCAATGGCACAGCCCCGCATCCCGCGAAGCCCGCATCGTGATACGTCTCATCCTACTCTTTACTCAACACGTGCTTCGGGTTGACTTTCGGGGAAGAGATTACTCCACTGGAATCCATGATAGGTGCGGGTACATGGCTCGATTGGTGTTGATCATGCCTTGTTTGGTGGAACAGCCCGAATGCACCAGAGCGTATTCGGATTAGGGGCAAAGACTCCGGGGATGTCGGAGCCGGAGTGGGGCGAGAGTGGAAGGGCTTGGTGAGATGTACCCGACACCAGATACATACGTCTCAGTGCATGTTTGTGGCACAATGGGAGAAATGGTGATCTAGAATTTTTCATGCATTCTGTTCCTGGAAAATTATATGTTGGACTAGCTGGTAGTATTGCCTAAATTGATCGAATTGTAGACTCTAAACTTTCAAGGTTTGATCATGCTGGATATGCCAACCAAGTAAAACCTCATGATTATACAGCAAGTCTCGTCTCGATGGGGAAAAAAATAGAGTTTCATATCAAGAATACACATGTTACTCCATTGTTTCTTCTGGCTAGCTTGCCGACTTCGGGTAGGGTGAACTGCCGAGGTGCCTTGGCCAACAAGCTTGAGGATATGTTTGTATATAAAGATCTATTATTAGGAAGACTAACGCACTTTTAGGTACTTTAAATCGGTGTCTAGGTACTAGATCCACTATTAAGGCTGAAATCTTCTTGGCATTGATGTTGTTAGTATTCTTTTCGATAGGGCTGAGTATTTTCCAACCACGACATTAGGTATTATCGTCAACGACCTCCTAGAATTTACGGCATAGTAGCTTCACAAGTGACTTCTATGACCTGAGAATTGTGTTGAGTTATAATTGATCTAAGGGGATTCCAATGCTCGTCAGTTGGCATGCCTTTATGAGTTCATGACATAGTCGTGATGACTCGTTGGCGAGGATCAGATAGTACGAGACAGTTACAGGGCCGAAGCTCATCACGGTGGGTAAATAAAAGGAAAGAACATCGAGCATAACCTGCCCTTATAAATCTGCTGTATTGTTGGGTAAGTCAACTCTTAATAGACAATCGTCGATACTGCAATGCTGAAAGACAGATATAGAAGACCAGGGCCGCTTATGATAAGATACGTGATTATGTGGCCGCGTTTCATATCAGGGTTGCCGAAATTCCGAGGACGGAGAAATACCGCATTATTGACCAATTGACGCTTTCTATTTCAACGACGTGTTGGTTCTGAGTATTTATAAAGGTCGTACGCGTTTTCAACCAACAGCGTCTCCACTGCCGGGTATTCGGCACGTGTTTGCACATGCCATATCAGCAAAGCATGTCGCCCGTTTCTGCAACCTTCATCAACAATTACCGCTAATCCAGCCACGTATTCTGTATATTGACCAACATATTGTGATGGTACCAAATATTTCCTTAGACTCCCCCACGATCGACAGGTTCAACCGGGCAGCAGCCGGGTATATCGTACCGTTTCTTGTCCTCGTGGCCAATCTAGTCGCCTTCGTCAATAAAGATGCGTCCAAGGCTTACGATCTTACTTGGCTTAATGTCTTTGCCAACCTGTATCTGCTGGGAGCCTATTTCAGGGGAGACAGGCTCGGCTAGTCTTCCACGACCAAGCGCCGTAAGCCAGGAAATGCATCTTGAGCTACTACATGCGCTGGAACAACTTCAACACAGCAAGCCCGAGAATACTGTGCCAAAGAAACGGAAATCTGTTAGAAACACCGGTTTATCTCATGGAAGTTTAGAAATCTAACTATCGGCTAGATTTATGAGAGGGCATGGGCTGCCTTCGGACCATCACCTGAGCTTTCAGAGGCTATGGAGGTAAGAGAAGTTTATCAACCAAAAAAAGCATTTCTAAAATCTTAAACAGATAATATGGCTTCAAATTAGTAAGCTGGCCACCATATCGACTACACAACATGAACTGAGTGCATAGGTTCCACGATAAAGCGCACCATTGGTATTGAGGCCTGCGGTCATTTCAGCGATTATGCCGGCCCCAAGAAAGAAATCTATTACCAGTACCAGGTTTGTCAATGTGCATCCATAGATTAGCGTTGCAGGACTAAATGTACGCAGACTGATGACGGGCACTGTGATACTGTCATGGAACAATTCGAGATTAGACGTGCTGTTGGTCACCGCATCAAAACGAATGGGGCCTCTCTTCGCGAGACCGAATGTTTAGACTTGACTGATACCGGTGTCTGGAATGGTCACCTTCTCATTGGTCCGACAAAAGGTTTCGACTACGGCATAGAATGCGGGCCGAAGCTCACAGTCATCCCGGTATCTATGACTTGGGATTTGGACAATTTACCTGAGGGGGAAGAGAGAGAGAAAGAGAAGAACGAGAAGGATGAACTCTAGGGATTGAGCGATAAATCTGTAGTAGACATGAAATTTGAACTTATTTTAAGCAATCTCAATTATAATGTCTATAGAGCTCAGGTTGTTAAATCCGCAGGCGTAAGAGATATTATCGTGCCAAGAGGAACGGAATTGGTAACAAAAACAACGAAAACTGATGTATCAACTATTTGCTTAATCGATACTTAGGTCTTGCCGAGATAGGCGGCTGAAAAAAGCTTAACTTGAAATCAACACAATGTCATTGAAGGAATATATCTATTACCACTGACATTGCTCACAGTGTCAAGCTTATGCGATACTGAGCAGGTTTTGTTTAGTGCTTAATCTAAACATAGAGACTAAAGACCCTGCAGACAAGCTTATTCGACGCCAACTCATTCTTTATTTCTGATGGGAGTTGAGCGTGACGCTTATTGGAACCTCCGCTGATATCGTGAGTAGTTCGTTCTCTCAAATGAAAATTACATGGAAACGAGAGAAACCCGGCCATGATATGTCGTTCTTCAAAGCAGATTCTAGAATACCATGTACCAGACCGGTCGATTCATGACCACCAGAATAGAAGGTAGCATGGATTGTAAGACTTCATGGGATTACCGAGATATCTATCCATCGTGACAAACACCTCAGCAGCATTCCGGCACAAAGTTATGATCCTACGCGCTTTTACAACCAACTGAACAAGTCGAAAGACGAAAGATCGTGCCTACAGCCAACAACGCGCGAGACTCCTGACTAGAAGCTATTCACATGGGAAGTGCAAGGGTATAATGCCTCGACTGGTCTTTTTCGGTAGATGGAAAGGTCCGAGGAAATGACTTTCGCTCAAAGCCTCCGAAATTATCTCAAAGGAGAACTGTTACGAAGATGGTCGTGTCGCAAGGCTTTTCTCCATCGGAGACCTATGTGAGATCCGAAATAGATAATGCTTTATGCTTATTTGAGAAGGAGAAATTAGCTGCAAACCTTATCTATGCAGCGCCTATTATCGTTCGAGCTTGTATAGAAAGTTCGGACTCTCGACTAAGCTGTATGTATATGTGCCGTTTTTCCGAGATGTATGTTCATATATAGAGCTACTGTTGGTTGTCGTTGAGTTCTGTTTGTTCAGTCCCTATAATATTCTCGGAAGCTTCTGTGCCTCTTCTAGAGCCAACAGCACTTAACATTGGTCGATTAAACAGCACATTGAATTTCGAGCACAACATACTTTGATCCTTCGAATCAACTGACGTGCAGTATTTGTTCTTGTCGCATCATGACCAAGGATGTATTTAAACCTCTTTTTTGGTCTCTTCTTGCAGCCAAGCCCTAAGGGCTTCATTGCAATAAGATTCAATATCATTATAGAAGCTTTAGTGTAGAAGCTTATATCGTAGGAAAAAACACTATATATCCAATTACCTGTATTAGCTACCTAAAGTATATTCTTATAGTTTGCAGTCCCTGCAACAGATAACGAAGTATCACAAAGACCGCGAATCTATAAAAGGGCAACGAGTTTTCAATGCTTCGCGTTAATGCCTTCAACAGTTCAACTTGCACCTCATTCACTCCTACTATTCACTAGCAACCAACCTTTGCTGACTCCTTAGTCAAGATGAAGCCAGGCCTTATGAGCTTCTTGGTCTTAATGGCCTTGCCAACCTCTATTCTCTCCATGCCGACCTCATACACGGCCGAACCGGTGAAAATGCCGGACGCTTTGGCGCTGTATCATCTTGAGGATTTCGAATCTGAGGGATCCGCACTCGAGAAGCGCAGAGTCGTTAAGGTTTGCGAGAGAATCACTACTACCACCTCGGACTGTGTCGTCACTGGGGATGCTATCAAGGTGAGAAACTCCTACAATGCATTGACACCTATCTAATATTCTTCTTTAAGGACGGAATTCTAGACATCAGTGAGTAAAAGACAATTCGATGCAGATTTTAGACTAACGAATCGTTCAGGCACTGTTATTAAGCATGCCTCAAACGTCCATACCTGTTCAGCCTTTACTGGACCCGCCGGCCCAAACAGAGACCTTTTCTACAGCTATCATGTACGTGAAATAGCACGTTGTTATTTGTTATGCTGTGATACTAATAATAAATTGCAGTCAACTGGTAGACACTGCAACACGACTGCGGAACAGGAAACTATTGCGGGTGCGATCAAGTGGCATGTCAAGAATCACGGCTCCAAGATCTCTGGTACTCAGTGCTTGAAGCTGACTCACGGTGGAACTTGGAGCGGATACCTTGCTATGGGACCGGCATGCAATTTTGACCGTAGTGCATCCTGTGGACCTGGACTTAGCTTTGAGCATTGTAACTCGGGAGGCAAGGGCGAGTGGACATATTGAACCACTTGACATCTACCTGATGACCCCTTTCAAGATCTGGGTGGTTTGAAGCACAGGGGCTTGAGTCTGCATAATGAGTGTGGCAGGCAGACGGATAAATACTTTCGTTTATTTCTGTGATATAAGAGAGGCAAATTTACATTGAAAGCTCCACTGTAGAGCTTTATTTTAACTCTTATTTCAAATTTGTGCTACTATTGTGCAAGACATAACACCACTCATTATCAGATATTAGAAGAGTGGATGTCAATAGCAGTCCCTTATGTAACTATCCGCCTGCTGTATAAGCCACATACTTCGATCAACACTCGGTGAATCTCCCCCAAACGAGACCTCGCGCCAGTTTCGAAACAGCTTCTCAAGATGGCTTCCAACAAGCGTAGCTCGTGAGCCGATAAACTCTTTCAATGCAGGTACGTGTGATGCAGCAAGGATTATGAGCATGGCACCAGACATACTGCCGTTGTCAGTAACTCGTGAGTCCGAGGCAGGGAAGCTAAACTTACGAGAGTGAGCATATCCAAGTGTCAATCAAAACCGTCTGCGGAAAGCCTCGAAGGTCCAAGGCATGCAGCAAACAAGCGTCCAGGCATAATTTGCAGTTCTGCATCGCATCTGGTATCGAAGGCACCCTCGTCTCAGCGTAGCTGGTGCTGAGCACCCACATTAAATATGGTCGGTAGATGACGCCCTTGCAGGTGAGATATCTTTGTCGAAGAAAGCCACCAGCCGCTGTTGCTGCTTCTTCTGTATCAATGCTGAAGGAGAAAGACGCTGGTAGGACTTCACGCCAGTCATCTAGTTGTCTCTGTAGTTCAGCCACGATCCGAGGAAAGCGAGCGTGGTCAAACGCAGCGCCTGTGTCTCGAGCGTACAGAAGTTGGTGGACTCTGTTGAGAAGGCGTCGCATGCTGATACAGGCGAGGAAGTAGAGAGAGGATTCTTCTTCCACGATTTCGGATGGATGTGTGTGATAAGTGCTTGGTAGAGGGACTGATGATTCGACGCGGGCGATGCCAGAAGGAGGACAGGCTGACAGTTCGGCCATATAGTCACTAGATACGCATCAGCGATATGCCGGTGACAGTCAGCTATGGGATGCCCCCCCTCTTACCTTTCTAGAATGTAACATGACCAAAATATTCTCCTGATGCGTTCTTCGGCCTCGCTGTCATGCTGATTTGGTGGATACGAAAGCAGAAGCATGCATCTTGTTGCTGTTGCGCTGAGGTACTCCCAAGCCTGAAGCGGCCGCACGAGAGAGGCAAAGTAGAGGCTGACAAGTTAGTAATACTCGATATAGAAGACTGTTTAACTTACGCTGTGAAGAAGAGACACTGGGTGCTCTCAGAGTCAACCTGAAGGTGCGCAACATGAAGTTTTTTCAAAGCTAGCTGGAAGTAGATGTCGCCAAGCTTTCGCTTCCGAAGCCTTCTGTCTTTCTCCGCAGCGTCAGGCTCAGCTGTGAAGCGTAGATCTTCGGCAGCCTGACTTGCACATCCTAAAGCCAATGTGAGTAGACAAAGGCAAGAGTGAACAGTATCCTCCGATGGCATTCCGCTTTGAAAGGTTGCGCGTATGTTGGCAAGCTGATCTTGTGACATGGAAGGATACCAGAAGTTGATGTTACGCTCGAACGCCTCAAGCATTGAAGTGATATCTTCTGCGTCAACATATGGGTACATTGGATTTGATGCAACAACTAGCGGAATCCGGGCTTGTTCAAGATAGAAGATGGACTCTCCATCGTGTCGCAGAAGCGGAAAGACGTCGAAGTGAGGCCATTGGAGGATCGACTCGGTTGTAGAGGTATGCATAGAGTCCAAGACAGCATTCTCAAAATTGTTGATGTTCTCACGTTGATCTTGACTGGCAGGCGTTTGAATGGCGTGGCTCTGACGACGGAGGTTGAGATCTGGTGATGAGCCTGAGAATGAGTTGGTACGATGTGTTTGAGGTGAATTGGCAAGTTGAACACCGGTTGGCTACGACTGTCAAAGCTGCACATTGGATGGATAGATGTGTCTATGGCTTACGATGGCAGATCTTAACTCATGTAAGGTCTTTTCAACACGCAGAACGCTTTCTAGAATGAGATCGTTCTTGCTCCTCCTACAGTAGCGTTACCATGCTGCGAGCAAGACAGGCTGGAAGTGAGGCTTACGAGTTGGCTTCAGATCCGTAGGTGCAATCATGGCCGATCGACGCACACGTAGCGCAAGGATTGTTGCCATCACATCTATCGCTATCAGCCAAGCTGTCAAGTTTTCTGGGGGGATCAACCAACCAACCTTGTCTTGCGGGTACGACAAGCATCGCACTAATGTCTGTCAGCTCAATGCAACACAACAGAACGGTCAACTCACTGCATGCGACGTTCTCAACCTCTTCCTCGCAGGCCATTCATCATTTGCTTGTTCCATGGCGCTGGGAATCGAAACAAACAGTTATTCGCCCCGGTACGGGCCGACAGTAAACGTGGGGAAAAGAGGAGATAATGAATGAGGAGTTGGCAATCATCTGATGGATCACGGGGATGCTCGGTCCGAGGTCAATTGACGATTGTGATTGGTGCGGGAATTCATTCGGGGAATGGGGAGGTTACCCCAGCTTTTGTGACCTTGTCCGATTGGACAGTTCCTTGTTGATGCAAAGCTTGATGGCCATGAGACCTTGAAATTACGGGGTTGGAATCAAGGTCATCAGGTGCCATTGTTCGTTGCTACGTTGTATGCTGCTTGGGAATTGAGGTCGAGACTTTGAGGATCGGCAACAAGTTTAATGCCAACTCAATTGACCCGCGATACGAAATTTGTCGGGAAACGATGAAGGGTCTTTGCGATCACGAAACTGTGCAGTCGTAAACTTGGTAATGCAGTAGGCGTCTTTCTGGTCAATTATGGCTTTAATGAATCATCAATTGTCCCGGTGTGAGACAAAGACTTGGTATACTGAGAATGCATCATGTTGATTGCGACAGAATTATCTTGAGTTGGCTACCTAAATTCAGGACGAGGCAGTTCTAATTGAATAGACTAAACCTCTCCCGCAAGCTTCGCATCTGCCGTCACGTTCAGAGTGTTCATAACAGTCTGAGCATCCCTCTTCTGAAGACTCTTCTTGACCGGGTTAGGAGCCTCAAACACCTCCGACAACTCCTCCAGAGTACGATCCTTAGTCTCAGGGAAGAAGAAGTAGATAAATACAGCTTCAAACAAGTCCCAAAAGACAAACACAAGGTAAAAGTAATAGCCGATGTCCTGGAAGGCCGGTCCACTGCTGTACTGAATAATAGTTGAGGCGATCGAACTAGCAAGGTTACCGACAGCAGTGCCCTTGGCTCGGATATCGGTGGACAGACACTCGGCGATGTATGCGGACTGAAGAGGCGTCCAACCGAAGGAGAAGACGATACCGAAGATGAAGATCATGGCAACAGTGGCGTTCGCAGCGGATGCGTTGTCGGGTTGGTCGAGGGAGAGCTTGCTGGTGCCAGTGATGACGGCGAAACAGCAGGAGCAGAAGATAATGGAGTAGATCAAAAGAGGTCGACGGCCCACGACATCAGTCAGACGAGCGCCGAGAATGGCACCGAAGAAGCAGAGAACAGGGTTGATGCCGTTCAGAGCTAAGACCTTCTTTTCGTTGGTGATGCCGGCTTGCTTCAGCATGACAGGAAGATAGTAGGAGCTACAAGTGGTTAGAGAAAGGTCGCAATGGAAGGCGATTTGGAACATACCTCAAACTGTTTCCACTGACCTGTCCAAAGACAGCCATACCCAGGACACCGATAAGTCTGCGTCGCGCGCTATGGGTATTCCACAGTCCACGGTAATCCCACCAAGACTTATCAGTAGCATCAGCAGCAATCTGATTCGACATCTCCTTGATCTGCAAAACAACCATAGGATGGTTCTCATCACCCTCGCCATGGTATGCAGCAAGAACCTTGACAGCGTCCTCAACTCTATCCTGAGCAATGAGCCATCGTGGAGACTCAGGTAGCCACAGAACACCAAGCGCGACGATACCGGAGGTAATCATCTGGCACCAAATGGGAATTCGCCAAGCAATATCACCATCGACATAGCTGCATCCGTAAACGACCCAACTGGCAATAATGCTGCCGATATACCAGGTACAGTTATACAAACCGGTAATGGTGCCTCGCCAGTTGGGATGGGCCATCTCGCTAACGTAGCATGGGGCGGAAACACAGCAGAAGCTGACACCGAATCCGAGGATGAAGCGACCGCCGAGGAATTGACTTCGTCCAGTGGAAGTAGCTTGGACGCATGTTCCAACGATAATGATGATGGCGCCGGTGAACATACCCCATCGTCGGCCGAAAAAGTCGTTTACAGGGGCGGTGAAGAAGACGGCGGCGATGGAACCGATGTTGTACATAGCAAAGATGATACCGGTCGTAGAGCCCTCGGAGGACCTGAGAATGTTAGTCGAGTTTTGTGCGGTGCTAGTCTCGCATACATGTTGAAGTAGTTCTGGTATGCCTTCATGCCGTTGATACCACCAAGCAGACTACCATCATATCCGTTCTTCTCAAGTCAGCAATCAGGTCTTTGACAGTCGTGAATCACTTACCAAGCAACCGCAGAGATACGCGCAGGCGAGAATAAAGTACAGCCTGAACATACGAGGCGTCCATGGCGACAACTTCTGATTCTCAACATCATGCGCAAGCTGAACCGCAATATGAGCCTCTTGAACCTCATCACCATGGTCAACAGCGACCTTCTCATCAGCTTTGTAGTCCATGTTGTCAAGATCAGTGGGGACTTTGAAGTCTTGGAGCCAAGAGGAAGAGTGTCGATCAAGTTCAATGGGTCTTTATATAAGTTGCATGCATACAAGGTCGCCCGGACTTTGAGCCCCAGACGGCATGCAACGCCCGTCCGACGTCGTCCCCGGATTTGCATGCCTGCCCCTCATTCTGTTCGTGTTGGGATTAGGCTCGGATTGGAAGATGGTGTTCTGACCTTTTGTCGGGGCGAGGAATTGGTTAGCTCACGCCAGGGGCAGATCCACCCCGGCTCCGGTTGCCCCGAAAGAAACCTGGGGTAAGCTTCTACCATACCGATTGGCTCGCATGCAGCATGTTGGAACCGAACCAGCCATTTCAAATCATTCATATGCCGTTTCCTTGCTCATCATGTGCCTTAAGCTTAAGTGGAATGGTCTGAGATTGTCACTTGATCAGCTCACGATTGTGAGTTTGACATTGCTCTGAGAAGGAACTTATGGAAAGGAGCTCGTGCGATATGTTCTCTGTTCCCATTCACGCAACATGCTCGATCTCTCCTGTTCCTCATTACGCCTCAATCAGCACATCTGTAAATTTAACTATGCTCCTGATGCCTGAAAGATACATGTATCGAAATCCGGAAAATACGATATTGAACGAGGTTTGAGTTGATATGTCCACTATTCATTCGTCTGACATTTCCTCCGGCTTCTGACCATATACCACATAGCTTTCATCATTAGCATAGGAACATCTCACTGAGGGAAGAAGCCTACATCTTCCAATATCCATGAACTTTGGGATTCCTCAACTCTCTCCTCACATCCGCGCAGAGTGACAGAACTTCATTCTTAGACGAGCCAAGAACTCTAGTGAACAGAGCTAGACTGACACCTTCAAGTCCTGCATCAAATTTGACAAAGTTCCACTTATCTAGTTTCTTCTGCTTAGGATCTTTGGGCCAGCTGTTGGTCGGCCATATGTAGATAGTCTCCACGACGTTCTGAAAGCCAACTTTCTTGACGATGGCTTTGTATCTATCAGACTCGCCGAGTGGTCGACCCAGCTTCCTGGATCCTTCGATGAGGTCTTCTTGCCATTTCACAAGCGGTGATGTTTTGGAATCGAGAGAGCCATCATCGCAGAACACGGGGATTTGGATATCCTGGATCTAGTACCAGCCACCAGGGCTGAGAGCACTTTATTTTTTATCAGAAAGCGACACTTGGGTTAAATCTCACGAGAAGTCTCTGTCTTACCTGTGCGCCTTCTTCGCCATGTTTCAGGGTTTGAAAAGCTTCCAGTCATCATACGACAAAAGATAAAGTTGAATGGTGTCTCGCATGTCCAGTCTTTTTCTCGATCACAATCTCGAAAGTGCAGTTGGGAGGTGTACTATGCTTGAGTTAGACATCTCAATTACTCAAAGTACAATTGGAGCTAACAAAGGAGGCTGGATAGGGCTCAGGTCAACACTAAGAACCTGCTCCATTAGACTAGCCATCAATGAGAAGGGGGACTGCAGTGAACGAGTCAATTACCGTGATCGGGGGATTGAAGGCGGGGAAGAATGGTGTGACGATTGTATCAACGTGTACAACCATTGACCCTCTGTATTTTATCTCGCTTGCAGTGCAGATATTGTCGCGCAAGGGTATCAAAGCATCTGATTTGACCTGAAGACGCTGCAGGGACCCGTGTTGAAGATTCTTGCTGTTACCCTAAACCAGTAGTGATCGCCTATTTTCTTATCACCTTTTGAGCCGTCACTTGGAGTAGCAGTTCCTCTTCTGTCTACCATGATATTAAAATTCACCATACTTTGTTCTTCAGCTACATGTCTGCATCCCAGCATTACCATGAAGTCATGGGATTTAAGACACAACGGATATGTGATGTTATACAGCGGCTTGTCCGAACAAAAATGGGTCAACGTACAGCAGCACAACTATTGTTAAATACCCCAACGGAATTTTGAAAGATGCCGAGAAAATTACTATTTTAATACAGAAAAGGGATTTTTGTATTAATCTTTGAAGCCAGTGATCAGCACTACTTACGGAACATTCAAGATCATGTCTCTCTCGAAGCGTGGCTGTTTTAGCTTTGGTTCATACCCAAACCAGCTTAGCCGGTATTTTTCTTTCAGCTGAATCTCAAAAAACCCCTTTCGCAATTTCGCAATGTTTCGCGTCAAAGAGACAATTATCGCGACTCCAACATGGCGGACAATGGCAAATCGCCGACAGATATCATCACCTATATTGGTGTGCCGCTGGCTGTCTTGGGAGGTACCTCGCTAGTCTCCTCGTATACCGTATGCAAAGCAACTAATTACTCTGGCAGTTCTCCCAATTCTGTACAACACGCTGTCCACGCTCGTCTCGCTCTCAAAGATAAAGCGTATGCTTCGTCACAGTCGCTTGACAGCGCTGACACGGAGTGATATCGTCAACAGAATCATTGAGATAGAGCTTCCTCGCTATGCTGTGATGCCGCTAGACAGATTCCAGGATCGCTCCGAATACTGGACCCTTTCACGTCATCCCAGCTCCATCCCAGGCGGGAGCTGGACAACATTTAATTGGAAAACCCACTCCATTGGTATGAAGACTCAGCGAGTCGAGTATGCTGACCAAGTCCGACAACCTCAAGTTGAGGTAGCATTCGACGAGCTCGTCTGTTACCTGCTAGACCTTGGCGCCGTCCCTAATCCACATGGATGGAAGCTACTGCGGTCATCAGGGCTTTGGACACCAGTAGGATGCTGTTTGATGACGTCTCCCGAGGGCCGACAGGACGCGTTGACAATTGCTCCCTCTAATGATTCGGATGGAAATCTCTCGTTGGCTGTTGCCTGGTCTAGCTCTTGGATCACAAGAGACTATTCCAACTTACCGCCATATTGGGTTCGATTGCCGTCACCACCTCAGAAGAACCATACGAAGCAGGCCGGTAGCTCATCGGAAGTCCTGGATCAGTCTCCCCGAGACTCAGACGATGGGCTCACGAAAAGCAATGATTCGGCTCGAGAAAGCGATTCGCGCCTAGAAACGCATCGAGCTACCCACCAGGCGAGCGCAATTACTTGCCAGATCTCCATGTCAGGCCTCGTCACAGCTTTGACTGAGCAGGACTACTATGGTGCTCAGACAACTCCCAACCTTGAGAGTCTCTACATCGAGCATTTGCGCATCCAGCCTGCCAAGTCCGATGGTGTCTGGTTTTCCAGCGCCGCCACTGCGTTTGGAACATCCAGTCAGACAATTCTCTGGAATTACAAGATCCCAGACGACATTCTCTCGTTCGCTCGGAAAGAGACTGTCCCTTGCGGCGTCCTGGTCGTTCTGGGTATAGTTGACGAGTCTGAGACGCCGACATGGGCAACTAAACATGATGATCACGGAATAGATATCCACAAGTTTGCGAGGAAATCACAAGAGCAACGGGCTGCGATTGCTGCTGAGGCCTTGTTGCCACCTGGACAGCGTGAAGCCGCGGCACAAGCGAGAATACGCAAGGAGAATCAGGAGCGAATGGATGAGAGTAAGCAATCCAGATCAGACAAGCTATTGGAGTCCCATACTGACATGTGAAACGTATAGTGCGGGACAAGCTCAGAACCGGCCAACTTAGACGTGATCAGCGGATGATGGAGGCCCTCCGAAGCCCCAAATGGGACACAAAGCTCGTTGCCGAGCATTGCCTTCGATGGCTTCAAGGAAAGCATTACTGGGATGAGTCGCTTACTGTCAAGGATGTTGTTGGCTTTATGCTACATCGCATGGTTCTGGATGGGGAGTTTGCAGGAAATATTTGCCGTATGTTGGACAAGTGGAAGGCTTGGGCTGATGTCGGCGGTATGAAGCAGTCTGATTACCAAGCAGTGCAGGACGATCAAGTTGACTTTGCTCATGCAACACTATTGGTGGCTATAATTCGAGATACATCTACAGCTTTGGAGGGAACAGTGTCCATGGACCTACAGGAATGCCTGAGGATGTGGCGAAAGGTTCGACTTGGATGATTCACATTTACATGTCTATACTAAGAATGTATGTCCAAGAACTATTGCATCACTAGTCACGGCAAAGAAACATGTAATTGGACCCAGGAATGATACTTGCGAATTAAAGAGCGAACAAGCTAGCTGAAAACAATATAACTAAGGAAACATGTAGATATGATCAACACTTCCAAGCTTTTGAACCCTTAGGATCATTAGCCGGATTGACGAGGCTAGTGCTGCGCTTAGGCAATAGTGCCGTTGAGGTCGACAGTACCAGGAGGGAAGACAAAGCCGATGTTTGCGAAGTAGAAGTTGCCAATGTAGACCTGGTTACGGTAGATGCTGACGTAGAAATCGAGGTATAGCACATTATTAGTCAGTTCGTGAAGTCGAGGCTTCGAATACTTACACCTCGGACCCAAAGCTTGAAGGTGGCATTTCCAAGAGTGAGCTGGCTGAAATCGTTGTGGTAGAGAGTGCCACTGAAGAGTCTCAAGTTAGTTTACTTTCCTAGGTGGCTATTGATTGCACTCGCGCGTTGAGGGAGCCGCTCCAGGGAACGTAGAAGCCAGCACCAGAAGCAGCAAACTTCAGCTCAAGAGTGCCAACCTCGAGAGAGATGAAGAGGTTAGTCTTGGTGATGTTGATGGATCCACTGGCGGAAGCCTGGTTCTTCCAGACCTGGTGATCGGGGCCCGAGCCGAATTGTCTCAGAGACTCGAGGTGAGCTCGGCCACCAGGCTTGGCGATAGCGTCTGGAGCTTTTTGTTCGGATGACATCTCGCTGGAATTTTGTCCCTCTCGGGAGGATATGGGGAAGACTGAAAAATGGTCGAGAGAAAACCTAGATGTAGTTCACAAGATTGACGGTTCTTGGGTGTTATGAATAGATGATATGCTCAAGCTCTACTGATCTGATGCGCTATATATTCAAGTTGAGCGTTCAGGGGCTCAACCGAAGTCTTCTTTACCTCGCTTCATTATCTAGACTTGGTAAGGATGCGCAAAGGCTACAAGCTGAACACTACAAATGGGGAACACTATCAGAGAGGATCTGGGCAGAGAATCTGACTAGCAAAGGTGAATGTTTGAACGAAAGGACGGTATTGCCACTATACTATGGTATAACTATTGTAGGGAGTCTTGGCCTATCAGTCCAGCAAGCTTGAGGTTCTTGGGCCCTCATGCCAGCGCTAAATATCTTCAGCTGGGCTTTTGTGAGGTGCGATCCCCTTACTGGAATATCCTTGTGCAGTGCAAGCACAAGCATTTCCGCACTTCAGCGACGCTGTGACTTTTGAGCACAGCTGAAGAAGGGCGCTATCCCTGTTCTGGAAGAGGTATTCTGACACGTAAGATACTGACATTCAGGTGCTCGGACGGTAATGAGCGTTGGTCAGCCTGCCTCAATTTACACAGTAAACGCAACCAGTCATGTCGAATAATAATTGAGACTGACGACATTACCCAAGACGCAAGACTGCTGCAGCACTGAAGTAGTAATATGCCAGTAAATCGCTGCGATTGACAGAGACTGCATGAGGGGTCAGCGCCGATCTCAGCAGTCAACTTCCCTAGCATCCGGAATGAATCTCCTGGATATTACGCCCAAGTGTCGATGTTCTTGGCAGTTTAAACCCGACAAATAATCTTCACGCTACGCACCACCTTATTCAGTTCTAGAGTCATAACAAAGTCAAAGCGTTTTTCTTCACCAGTAAAATACCAACGGACAAACGTTAAAGCCATCCCCCGCGAACCGTTCCCTTTAGCGCAACCAGGATAACACCATCGAGCCTGTTAGCGTGTAAATACCGTCTTCTGATTTGAACAGGCCTCTGTCTCACTTGAATCATTCGTCAAGCTGACTGGTCAATGTGAGACAAGCCCTCTCTCTTATCCCCCCATCCCATCTTTCTTTCTCACTTCTCTTTCCCTTCTAAACTTATTCTTCCTCTTCTTTCGGCTCCAAGTGAGCCGCTGTGTTTGACCATGCACGATGGAAGCGGATTATAGACCGAATGTCTATGCTTCTATCTGTATTACTCTGCCACTTGCTGCGCTTGTGTTGGTGCTGAGACTTCTTGCGAGGAGGACGACGAGGGCGAGATATGGAATTGATGATTGGTTGGCTGTTGTTGCGTTCGTGCGTTAAGCATAACACTTTGCCACTGGATAATTGCTGACAATTCGTCGCGCAGATTGGAGCTCTCGCGTATTCGATTGACAACCTTGTCTGTAAGAACATATCCACTTCAACTGGCCTTATTTCCGGTAACTAAATGTGCCTCTAGTCCTTATAGGTTTTGGTCTGGGTCGACCGCTCAAAGATGGCCCATCGCACCTCACCGAAGACGAACGACTCGAACGATCATATCTCCTCATCTGGCTCAGCAGCCTAACGTACACCATAGCCATCGGCTTCGCAAAGTTCGCCATCTTGACATTCTACTGGCGCCTCTTCAAATACTCTAGCTCGCGAATCGCAATCCAGATTGTACTGGTGCTTTGTGTCGCATGGTTTATCGTCCGGATACTCCTCCTGACATTATCATGCATGCCGACATCAGCCTACTGGGATCTCGCCCGACGGGCAACTCACTGCCATGTCACCAGCAACATTTATTTCTTCTCCACTGGTTTGACGCATGCTGTCCTGGATATCATCATTCTCGTCCTCCCTCTGATCGAGGTCATCAAAATGCATCTCCCTCTAGGACAAAAGATTGCTGTTATGGCCCTCTTTGGCTTCGGTACTCTGTGTGTTCCCTTGGTGATACCCAATGCGCTAGACTAACAATTGAACAGCGTCTGCGTTTTGACTATTCTTGTCATTCAAGATTCCTTCAAGTTCAATGGTGCTTCAAGAGAAATCGCCCACAAACTTGGCTTCCACGGCTCTTTGGCCGCAGCTGAATGCAATCTCACCAATGTTTCCGGTACATTTCACCGACCCAATACCATAATCTCAATTAACATGCTCAAGTTTCGCTACCGATGCTTCGACCCATCTTCCGCAAGATCGTACCTTCATCATTCCTCGCCTCCCACAGAAACAAGCGCGCAGTCGTCGACTCAGCTCTATCACCAGATTACGGCATCAAGAGCAGTCGTGGCACAAAAGCCTCTGTACAGAACGGCTCCAGCTCAGTGTGTGAATTTGTAATGAACGACGATATTCCAGCTGGATACGACATTGAGGCTTCGCATGCTGGGTGGAGTTATGGAACTGAGATCACAATTTCTAGTCCGTGGAGACATCAAACGCCTCCGCCGACGGTTAATGAGGGTTTGGATGGGATTCAAATACAGGAGGAAACGACCGTTCACGTAGAACGTCTCGGCCCATACCCATAGTCGGCTCAGTACACGAATAATGTTAATATTGCTTCATTGACGTGATAATTCTCTAAACCGTGGGGCATCTTCTCGCTAATAACTCATTCTACAGCTTTGAAGGGACATTCGATGATTCGCATCCGCATCCCTCCGCAGGTTCCGCCTTCTTGTTCTCAATCAAAGTGCTCTTGTTCACACTTTGCTCACTCGGTGGCACGTCTAGAGCAGGGTTCTTAGTAAAGAAGTTGACAGGCTTGAGATGCACCTTGAGAATCTCAACTGGCATGACAGGAAAGTCTTCAATACGTGGAATATGGTTGATGCCAAATTGCACCCACAGTACAATGTCCGAGTCTGGCGTAAGGGTCTCGTTCCTTTCTGCCCAGCTTCTTACGCCTGTGCCGCCACGAGACTGGTTGGTCCACCATCCTCCCGCATATAGTTCACGGTCGCGATGCGTGGTAACGTAAATGTTGTGGTCTCCAAACTCAGCACGTTTATGTATGAAGCTGTCCTCATCGCCCATCAGCTTCTGGAACGGCGGTGCCATGATCTTGTACCCGACTGGCTTTCCATTGATAGGGTTGAGAGACTTCGGGTTGGTAATCTTGTATACTTGGCTGAGGTCGTAGTCGATATCCAGACCAGCGGTCTTATCGACAGTCTTCTCGACAACTTGGTAGCCGACACCATGAGGGTTCAGGTGCGGATCACGGGGTATTTTGTGAGCTTCACTGTACACCAGCTGATTGGTATGACCGTCAATCATGGGATCAACTCGAAGGGAGAAGATATGTTGATGAACGCCTGCCAGGACACCAGGATGTACGACAGTTCCATATGGGACTCCAGTCTTATCCAACTCGTGATCAATTGGCTGTGTCGATAGAATGCCTGTCGCTCGAACTTCATAAGTGACCTCTCCAGCTTGGTTGAAGAGGAACATGAGGATATACTCATAGTTGGAAACCGTAATTATAGACTGAAGCACAAGCTCACGTGCTCGTACAACAGCTGCTCTTCCGGTTCTGTAGTTGGTATGCTTCCATCCGATACCGGCATCTTGCTCATGAATGCAGATCACGTTCTCCATTGGCAATGGCCTGCCTTGATCGTCGCAGATGACACCGCTGAGATACTGAATACTGCCCAGGCAATCACAGCCAAGCTTGAGGTTGTTGGCTGTAGCACCAGCACCGGCATCACCCAAGTCAAAAGCTGACTTTTTGTGGAACGGATGTCGTGGATCTCCATAGGGCACGCTCATATCTGACAGTGAAAGTCTGTAGAACAGCGGGCGATTATCGTATTTGACATTGTACAACACCATTCCCTCTCGCTGATTGAAGCCTATTTATGTTAGCTGGGGGAACATTGACTGTTCCAAGGCTTTGCGACTTACCGACAAAGAAGGTCCACTTCTGCCATGAGATAACATTGCCAGTTTCACCAATCGGCGTGACAGAGAAGCTTGGTCCCTCTGGTTGGCTGACATGAAGAGGCTTGAGGTCCTTTCGCAGCTCCTGAGCTTCGGGGATATATTCGTTTGCAGGCTTCGGCTGATAAGGCGCCAGAGGCTTGGTAGTGTTATCAGCACCTGTAGGCAGCACGTCGATTCGAATGACCTTGTAATTAACGCATTCAACGACTGGCGATACAGGTAGAGGAAATGCATAATGGTTTGAGTCAGCTTCGCTAGAATTTGCGGGGTCTCGCATGTACAGGAAGACCTGGTACATACGGACATCATCATCAACTCCGTCGGACCCTATGCATGTCAGTTCTCACCTCATCACAGAAAAGGCCGGTGCTTACCGTAAATCCATGGATCAGCACAAACGACGGTGCCCTCTGGTAATTTCAGCTTTTCGAGCTCAGCCAATACTTGGGCATCTTCAAGGGCAAGCTTCTCAACCCTCTGGGCCTCATCGTAGTCGACGTTACCGTGAACATTGGGGCCGAGCTTCACATTACTCTCGATTCTGCCCGTGGTCAAGTTGACGATGGCTTCATGGAAGATATCCTGATACAATCAGATTGTGCATGACAACAAAACAAAGTGGGGTTACTTACCGTTCCACGAATATAATACGCAACGAAAACCCGGCGCTCAAGCGGCGAAGGGGAAGTTCCGTTGTCAAAAGCTTCCAAATAAGGCGCAAGCTTCTCCTTTGGCGGCTCACTGAGCGTTATAACCTTAAAAGATAGCGAAACAGACTCTGGCCAGACACTTTCAATCAAGCGTGCACTAGCCTGAATCTCGTCTCCCGTCAACGGGCAAAGAGGGTGAGGAACTGAAGACATGATTTAAGTCAAACAATCTTAGAACCGCTGTGAATTGGATGAAACAACTAAGTGACAAAGTTGCTATTTATCTTTCCTGTGAGATCTGATCGCCTCCAATGCGGAGTTATGATTGACGCACAATACCTCCCACCAAATTCTCCAAAAAATGCTGTCTTGGGAAGTTCTACCCACTTAAACGGTCAGGATGCAATTCCTGTATGCGGAAAGGCGTTATGCAGTGTCGAAATGACTGATGATAAGGTGCGTTTTGGGCAAAGATCGACTTGGTGAGTTGCGCTTATCTTAGTTGAGATATGGTCGGTGCCGCCATCTGGGGAATAACCTCTGCGATAAGATCACACTAAGGGTGGAGATACGGGCGGAATTACATATCATTGGTGACTATTTTGACTTATCAAGAACGAAGCTCGCTTAATCACTCGTATATTCCTTCGTTCCACGGCTGAGGAGGTGAGTATCTGCCAAGATTTACCATTGGACCTCTGCCCATGGATGCTCTGGGTTATATCTTTGCTGTAAAACGATACTCCCCTCAGGAAACTCTATCCTAGTCCCATCTTCAAGATCAATGGGCTCCGCCTCGCTGGGAATCATCCACGAGCTGATCAATCCGACAGTCTGCGCGACGTCCTCTTTCAGCCTAGCCACCTTCTCCGGCCGAGGCATAAAGTTGTCCAAGAGCTCGGGGTCTGTACTCTCTTCAAATTCTCCTGGTTCAGCAGTAACATAAGCATCTTGATGCCACTGGTTTTCCTCAAAGTCCATGCCGCCGCAATCATGCAGCTCAGGCTGATGAAAGTCATTGGTGAGGGGTAGATCCACTGAGCAATTGTCAAGATCTTCGCCGATACTGGAATTGGCAATGGCGTAATTGATGTGAGCGATAGCCAAAGCCTCTGTCTGGATGAGAATCTTGAATACAACATCTGTGCTTTCAGCCTCTCCGTCTTCAACTTCGTCTTCTTGGGCGAACTGATCAATGTACCAGACGGCGCCTCTGCTCTTAGCTTCGTCATCCACGACAATGAATGGATCATTATTGCCGGCTTTATTCTCTTTGGCGCGCATGTATTGATGAGATTTTCCAATGTAATCTTCCGGCGTATTGACGAGCTTGAGTTGCATGAGTGGAGAGAATCTGGAGCATGCACCAAGTTCAAAGGCAGACTTGAAGGCTTTCAGCTCATCATCTGTAAATGGGGTAGTGAGATAGCATCTCAAGCAATCGCCAGGGTGTAAAGATGGTAGATAAACCATTTTTGTAAAATGTGAGCTTCCATGTATAAGGACAATGTTTATTGCAAGCGCTGAAGGAAAATTGTTGCTTTCTTATATCACATCCAAGACAAGTGTTTTGGGATCTGAATCCTCGCCATAGGATTAGGCAGTAGGAGCGCTAAAGCGAGTTCTGCCTAGAATACGAGGATCATGCTGTCAAAGGATCTGCGGCACCGACGCGCATTCAATACTAAGCGCGGAGCCTTGGCCAGACCATCGGACGGTTGTTTCGTGTTTAAAAATTAAAACTTGTTCTATTAGGGTATCACTGGAAGAAGCTACCTGCCTGCCTGTCAATAGCACGTCTATGCAAAGGTTCCAGGCTGAGGGCCAAAGATCGTTCCATTAGGAACCTTGAGCCTCGTGCAGGTCTTAGCTTCACAGCCACTATCTGCATTGTTTCCAATCCAATTGATCGAAGCGCCGTGGTAGCTCACAGCGAAAAAGATGACAACCGCAGCGAGAGCAATGCCAGTTTGCCAAGCAGCTGAAAGGACATAGTTGTACTTAGCCCAGAACTGAAGATACCTCTTTCGAATGACGACCCAAGAAATCCACCCAGGAATGACGGCAGGCCAGACATAGGCCAAGTTGTAGGGCGACCAGATGTGACCGCCGCTGAAGATGACGACAGGGTGAAGTTTGGTGAGCCAGTGTGTCTTTGGAAGCTTTCGGGTGGCGTAGTAGTAGATGATGGGGAAGACCAGTCCGACTGGGAAAGCTGCGAGGAGAGCTGTATACATGCCACCTTCTCCGAAGACTCTCTGAGGTGCGAGAGAGCCAAAGAGGACAGCGGCAGTGAAATAAGACTCGACGCCAGGACAGGTAAAGCGATCTTTTTGGAAGGACTGGCAGATATCGGGGATATTGAGGATCTGGAAGTTCATAACACCTGTGCAGACCATGGCAGATACAATAGCTATTGGCAATTAGTCAAGGTGGCCTAGAAATAACTGCAGGGAAACTTACTAGCAACGGACTGACACCAGAAGGTCTGACGTTGCGGAATCTTGAGGTAGTGGCCTAGTTTCAGATCATTGGCAAAGTCGAGAGCATGAGCCACTGTCACGTAACCAAAGCCCTTGAAGAAGTTCATCTGGAATTGTTAGAAGAGGACACTAAAGTTTTCGGGGGATCAGACACTCACAGCCAAAGCATTACCGGGTTGCCAAGCTCCTCCGATGAACTCAGCAAGGACGTTGAATTCCACTTCAATACCGGTGGTGGCAAAGATGATGCCAGTGGGAATTGTGAAGAGGATCGCAAGAGCAAGACCGAAAAAGACGGTGCCGACACTGGTATTGGTAGGCCAGGCTGCAACAGATGCAATGCCGAAAACAACCCCGACAAGCTACCTCATATTAGCCTGATTGAGATCCAACATTTCGATTAAACTCACATTGAGAATCATATACCACCACTCTGGAACCTCTTGGTACTGATCCATGAGCTTCGTGTGAATATCCTTGAACTCATTCATCTTGCTCTTCTTCTTGAAGCTTTCCCAGAGCGAAACGAAACCTAGTTTGATGTCATTCCAGTGATATAGAGCAGCGTATGAGATGATTGCGCTATATACAGCAAAGAAGTAAATGCTAGCACAGGTCAGTATCTGTTGAGCTCACTGGAGGCTTGACTTACTAGTAGGTTACAGATGAGGCAGCGATGTAAACTTGGCTATAAGCCTGATACTTCTCTGCATCCAGTAATCCCCGACCATCCAAGATAGAAGAAACGTTATACTTGGCACCTGTGTTGTCAAACATGGTATTCGTGTTGATAGGCAGGTAGCCGGTGTTGTAAGTGTTGTTCCAATACATGGCGGCAATAGTAATTCCGCCCAATAATGCACCGAGGAACATATTGACAGTGACGTGGAAGGGAACCAATAGGGGATCGATGTAGGTCGTGGCAATGTTCCAGTCAAAGGTTGGAATAGGGTTGAAGCCGAGACCCTTTGAAACGCCGGTGACGGCTGCGAGGTTGAAGTTGTTGGGTGAGATCCATGCGAGCCAGTTGAAGAGGGAGAGGGCTGTGGCGATAAGGTTGGGAAACCAGAACCATATGAACATGGCGGCGAAGGAAAGCATGAAGAAGCGGTAGCGTGACATTGTGTACATCTTCTTGAATGGACCAAGTACATGAGCATTCCCAGACTCTTTGGCACAGTTAGTCGATTGGGCTTATATATTCACTTTCGATGGACTTGCCGTTGTGTAAACTCTGGTTGAGGGCAACGGTTGCAAGAGACCGTGGCCAGATACAGAACGATGGATAGACCAAGAACCGTCGCGCCAACCCAGCAAGACCAAATCCCAACAGGTTCATAGCAAGCTGCACCTGTTAGTAAGACCCCATGAGAAGTACGTCGTCGTTTTACTCGCCGAAAGACAGATCTGGAAACCAAAGTCGGCTGCAAATGGCAAGTCAAAATACTTCTTCAACCAGCTAGTGAAAATGATGAATCGTGAGTGAGGTAAGTTCGTCGAAACATTCGCCATAATCGAGATCAACATATGCTCCTTCTGATTGAAATTTCCAGGATTAAGCTGGAGCCTTTCGCCAAACAGCGTAAACTCACCAACTGGAAGCCATTTCTCCCAAGCTTTTCCAAGTGGAAACGAGAGAAGTTGGATGACTGGTGCCTGAAGACGGATAGTTGGCTGTCGAACAGAGAACAGTTGGTTGACGAAACTTTGGATAATCACGAATAGCAGGCCGATAGTCCATGCTCGAATGGTTCCAGCTGGTGTCGATGGGTCGTCTTTGTTGCTTACTACAGCGCGGACTTCTGCGTAGGGTGAGTTAATAGTGACGAGTGCAATCTCGGTCTTGATGTCTGAGATGGCTTCCTCATGTTTCAAAGGATTCTCAAAGACGTCTTCGTTGTTGAGGAATGCTTGAAATCGAATGATTGACTCTGAGCTGTAGTTGGGGTCATGTTCATGGTAGTAGATGAGGGCTTCAGCACGCTGGATTATGGTCAGCAGGTATTAGTGATCAAACCCAGTTCTACTCACCCTCTTGGCCTCTTCCAGGTCCATTGTTCGTCCATGCTCCTCTGCTTCGAGAATCTCATCTGGGGTAGCACCCAGGATCTGAGCTCTTCCATTCAGGGATTCGTCCTTGGAAGATCTAGTAGAAGCGACATCAGGTCGATTCTCTGTCACTTGAATATCCTCGCCTGTAGCGGCTTTCTCTGGAATGAATGCCATGCTTGCGTTGGATTGCGATGAATAGGTAACCGCATCTTCGAGTAGGGAAGACATCTTTTTAACATCTACTTCTCTACTGGGCCCTTCGGACAAACCCGATCAAGACCCCGTTGTGTTACAGCACGCTTTCTTGGCAAGTGTTCTCTATTGAGTAATCGCGTGTGTCAATCGTCTATATCCACAGCTCAATGCCTGTAAAGCGGTTATTTCTCCTGGTCACGTCGTATGGGGCTCTGTGGGCTGTCGGGCCGGTGGTGGACCATTGAGGAATAGTTTAAAGGCGCGATGAATAAGAGAATCCAACTTTTTGATTGTAATTGAATATCAGCTGGTTCAATGGCTGGTTCTTCTCCGCAGATCGTGGACGTTGAATCTACAAGTTTATTTATGCCGGGGGTCAAGGCCATGCTAAATTCATTTCTTCGACATAGAGTTTCCTATCGATACACAAGATTCTAACACGTCATCCTCGATCTCGCGACCCGAATCGCCACTCGAATTTCCCAAATATCAGCCACAAGAAAGTGATTTCGTGTCAACTGCCTTCGGGATCAATGGAAAACGACATGGCGAACTCAAATTGCGTGCTTGTGAAGTGGAGGCTTTTCGCTTTCGGGCCGTGATGATCCCCATCGTATAAACTTTTCAATGCATCGCGCCTTCACATCCCTGCCGTGAGCGATCGGTTTCAACTTTTCTTTTACGTATATCCTTGAACCTGATCCACAGCTGTGTAGGCCATACTGTTCGAGATTTGGCGGTTATTTCCTACTTCCCGTGAACTTTCTTCTATTCCCAGACTACGTGTTCAATGCATATCATGAGAAGCAACCCAGTATTAGAAGGGAAGTGGAAACTTATGGTGAAATTCATCCCTGGTAACACGAAACTTCTCGCTGATGCAAGTGGCTTAAAGCGCTAATTGAGGGGGGACATAGAAGAGACCGGAACAATTCCCGCTGTTATATCAACAAGTGGTTGTTTGAAACTCGAGTTAAGTATTGTAGCAAGAGATTTACAGGTGGTTCTCCTCTTAGGTCGAAACTTAAGGCCTAAATATAAGCTTGTTTCGATGCATCAGTGTGCTGGCTTAACCCCTCGTCCTGGGATATCACAAGCTCTATCGCAACGGTACCATACAGCAATTGGCGCTCTTATATCAATCCATGTTTAGGCGATTTGAGTGCTGGATGAATTTTGTTATTGAATGAGCTCTAATTCACTGCCTATCAAGCCCGCTAAAAAGTACGAGTTGCAGCATACAGCCGCTTGACTCATCCTTTTCAGTATACTCATGTCTTTTAGGTTCTAAATAAGATGCTCCCAGTCTCTTTCAACAAACTTTATTATCTGTCCTGCTGCTAAACTTAGTCCCATGTCCTCTTTATCTATGGCAGGAAAGCTTCAGGGAGGGGACACGATGCTGGCTTGTGATGTTGGGCATAAGTGGCTCCATGTTCCACGATGGAACTTGAGGGGAATCACAGGGATCCGAGATGGCACTGTACCATGGGTGGCGAGATTGTTGATAGTCAGCGCGTTGAGGGAAAGAGAGTGAAGATTAAGGAGTGGCTGAGCACAATTTGGCAGGAATGGGGTATTAATTAGGGTTATGGGTTTGTCTGACTCGTGGCCACAGATGATTTCTCACCGATCTTTTCGATATAGCTTGCTCTGTTTTTCCTTGCTTTATCAGGTACAACCTAAGGGAGGAATAACCTTCGTCCTTTGTTCTTTAAATGCTGTTCTCCAAACTAATGTTCACAGTGTAGCGTTTCTTGATACGATTTTGCTGTAATACTGTTAGTTTCCTTCCTGTCATTCAGTTCCGTGTACCCTCGAGAAAACCCTCTGGGCTCAAGGTCCAGGAACCTGTCGACCATACCACAGAGGTCGATGTTACGCCAAACACAGTAACAATAGACTCGTGAGCGTTTACCAAAACAAACATCACCGTGAGAGCGCATGATAATCACCTGAGGTATATGATAAGAAGCATCAGTCACTAGACATATTTTCTCGAGTCTCTGAGGATATCAATTATAGCTCCAGATGTATTCTTGAAGGTAGAGCCCAGTAGTATTCCATCCAGGCCACTACGACTGTACAAAGAAGCAATAAAACAATAAGATAGATAATCCAGCATTATATACTTTAATATATATTGTTCGATTTGATTGGAAATATGTTACTTTACAAGGCCGGATAATTATCGGCTTCTCGATCAGGTACCAACAACCCTGGGATTTCCGCGACCAACGCCACGTCATTTGTTTTTGCGCTTGTCAGCAAAGCTGTTTCTTTGTTTACACCAGAGTTATCGGGGGCCCCAGACAAGTCTTGAATTAAGTATATTTCGCCCTTCCCATATTTCCCGAGCAAGACGACCTCTGCTAGACAGACAGGTGGCTTGGCGTATCTGAAGAGCTCACGCCACTCGATAAGCAACCTTTGACCACAACTACTGCATTCTGAGCACATACATCAATCTCATTTTTGAGACTACACAGGATGCCGATCACGCGAGAAATTCCTCCCGTGACTCTATCAGACATACCGCTCGTTGATGCTGCTCACTTCAATTCGTATGTATCACGAGTGGCTCCCATATACGAGCGGCTTCAGCGGCTGAAGGGAAGCGAGGCCGAAGCTCGAATGGGAAGCAAGCTTGTAAAGGTTCCAAGATCTGGAGCACATGGAGAATCTGAACTGGTTGGTGGAGTGTTGCAGCCCAGCAGAAATGATTCAGTCACGTCAGCCACCGCTAATACCGATCGTACATCCTGGAGACAACGAAGTGATGGTTTTGATCACAATGGCCTCAATGATGCGCCTCCACTGTCCATTGTTCCAGATATTTACTTCAAACATGACTTCCATCTGGAGAATCCGCGAACCTTCCACGTCGTTAGCGAGCGATCCGAGGTTATGGCCCAGACTTCAAGGAGAGAGAATACAAACGATGAGAACACACTGGCACCAAGGAAACCCCTTGCTACAAATACCATTCTCCAGGAGAAGCTGTCCTGGTATATGGACATTGTGGAGTTACATTTGGCCAACTCTATCTCAATGGTCTCGGCTACTGCCTTTTCCGTTCTCAATTCCTTGAAAGAATTGCACTCAGAAGCGGTAGGCTCCGCCGAGAAGATAACAACGCTTCGCAAAGATCTCGCTTCCCTGCAACGGGATGTAGTGGCAAAGGGTCTGGTACTGTCAGAGAAGCGTCAAGTACACCAGAATATCCAACATATTAACGACGCCGTGTTACAACTAAAGTGCATTCTGGATAGAGTTTCCCGTTGCAAGTCGCTTGTCGATGAAGGAGAGGCAGAGAAGGCCTTGACCGAATTCGATACGATTGATCTATTGATGTCTGGTGAGCATAGTGAGGCTGTCGAGGATGAAATATCAGCTCATATACAGCTTCATGACATACGCGAGGCTGTCGCCTTACAAGGTGTTGTCAGTGACATCTCGGTTCTCCGGCCCCGAGTTGCCAACATTTTTGCGTTCAGGATTCACTCTATTCTCATCCAGGACCTTCAACGTCACACTCAATCTGTTTCAAAGCAGGAAGTTCTCCTCAAATGGGGTTTTGCATCACAAAATTCCCAGGAAGGCAACCAACAAGGACCTTCAGCTTTGTTAGCTGATACTAGTCAGGCCAATGAGCTACATAGGGAACTCTTGTCGAACATGCACGGGCTTTGTAGGTCTGGGTCTATCTCGACAGCCGTCAAGGATTATCGAGACTTGGTACTGCAAGAGATCGGTCACGCGGTACGAAAACATCTCCCTAATTCGACCGGTGGCATGAATACCGTCACAACAGCGCCGGCTGACCGCGGTAGTCGTAGTTCTCTAACTCGGAAGAAACATTTGATTCTCCCTCAGAAGCTCCAGGATCTTGACGAAGGAAATGCTGAAACTCTTTTCTCTTCTATCTTCATAGACGTTACAGAGATGCTACAGAGACTAAAGGCTCAATCGAGTATGCTTTTAGACATCGCATACCATGTTGGAAGTCCAAATTCTGCCGAGAGCATGATTATATCTGGGATTCAGGAAGAGATACACATCGAACTTGATCTCCCTTCGCTTCTGAGCCAAGGAGTGGACGCCAGTCACGAAATAATCATCAAAATACTCCGTGCTCGATCTGAACAGACAAAAAGCTTGTCGTTAGCATACTTCATCCGCTACTATACTCTCAATCTCTTATTTGTCAACGAATGCGAGGCCATCTCGGGGCAAGCCGGCATGCCTCTAAGGGCTCTAATCAATGGCCACATTCAAGAATTCATTCAGGCGCACGGCAACAGAGAAAATCAAGAACTTACCCAAGCAATGGATGCAGATATGTGGCAAGATACAGATTTCACATACGAGAACAACCAAATTCTTCGGCAGGTTCTGGGGTGCAGCACTTCGGACCCGTCAGCATGGGCCCAAATGAGCAAGATCTGGGCACCGATTCCAGAGGAGGTAGTCGAGAAGATGGATAACGCAGAAGAGCCTAGAGGAAGGGGTGAAGTCAGAGGCGCTACCATTGAAACGGAGACGTTTCTGCTACCCTCGTCTGCCGTCTTCTGTTTGAAAGGCATATCAAACTTTCTTCGCCTTATATGCAGTATTCCATCCAAGACACCAGAAATTGCTTCAACATTGGTATCATACCTGCAAACATTCAATTCAAGATGTCGCCAACTTATCCTCGGTGCTGGTGCTTTACGCTCGGCTGGTCTCAGGAATATCACAGCAACTCATCTAGCACTCACATCGCAAGCTTTGTCATTCCTTTCAGCTCTTATTCCGCATATTCTTGGGTTCGTTCGCCGCCATATACCTTCAGGGTCAGTCAACGCGGATATGATGAGTGAGTTCGATAAGATCCATCGTGCCTTTGAAGAGCACCAAGAAGGCATTTGCCAAAAGTTAATTGAGATCATGGAGTCACGGGTTCGCTTTCATACTAATAGGGCACGGGAAATCAACTGGGAAATGGAGAGCGCGCAAGACGTGCGCAAATACATGGTGGACCTGACTAAAGACACAAGCAAGCTATACAAAGCTATCAGCAAGCGCATGAACCAGGCGGCGGTGCAGCTGATCATGGCGTCGATCACAACAAGCTACAAAGCCCATTTGGGAACGGCATATAAAGAGATCGATCCAGGGACAGAGACTGGTCGTGATTGGTAATTATTTCCCAATTCCCAGTTGATTTTACAGTTGCAATTATGCACCTATTCTAACTGAAGCTTGCAGTATGCTTAACGATGTGAAACATCTCGATGAAAAGCTCAGCAGAATTTATGGATTTGCCGACTTGGGCCCGTACCTCGTAGAGGCTATCCAGAGTAAGCGCATCTAGATTACGCTCCTTCTATACTATAAGAAAGGCGAGCCTCGGATTGGGATGTAGACAAATCTTCAGTTGTGGGGTCCACGGTATGGAAATCAGGTAGTACAATGTCCACGAGTGTTCAACTGGGCTGCACTGCGAGATACTCACATTCACTAAAAACTTGTTTCTGTTTCTAGCTCTCAAGGAGCAAGGGGTAATCAAAGAAATTTTTGTGTATAAATCTTGTAAATCAACAAGAGCTTTTACCTTTCCTTTGCCTTTGGAACTAGTTGATCACAGAGCATAGACATGTCTCAATTAAAACCAAGTGATAACTATTCTTAGTGACTGAGGTATCTGCGCTAAATCCAACATGATAACAAATTACCGAGAACGCCATCTTGACACAAAACTTCAGTAGCCAGCCGAGTCTCACAAAATGCCCTTCCCAATCAATCCTGCGCCGAGGTATAAAAACCATGCCTCATCACTCACAGAGCCCGCGGGCATAAATAACATCGAGACCGTGTCCAAAGAAAACGAAGCATTAAAAGGGTCGCAAGTAGAAGAGAAAGAATAAAGCTGTTGCATGCTCATGTATGGCGGGAACATGAACACGAGTCAACGATTTAAGAAAATTGCGACATTCGAGCAATGTCTCTTTGAAGGAGAATTGATCGGTTTCGAGCTTCGCGTTTGGCGTAGAGAAGGCCGCATACGTTGCAGAGAGTATGCGATCCGAAAGGACCTTCGCGCCACTTGGGAGTTTCTTTGATGAAGCATGACGTGCAACAAGGAGTAGGTTCAATTAATCTTGGTGACTTCTGCATATTTCGTTAGTTTACAATAAATGCCCAGTGGTGGAAATTAATGACATACTGAATGTCGCCTCAGCTTATTACGCCACGTGCGGGCTTCATAGGTATCCTTGAGACTGGCCCGCGTAGACCTTGATCTAACTGAACGTGCTGACGTGGCTGGTGATCTGAGAGATGAAGCTCGTGAAGCAACCTTCAATTGCGAATGAGCTTCTCTCTCTGGCTTGGCAGCCAAAGGACTTGGAATAGCTGCATTCTGGAACAAAGCGACTTCGCAAAGAGGTAAACCATTTCGTTGAACATCTTGAATGCTAGGTCGAATCTAGAAAAGGTTAGATTAGTCTGTGTCACCGGGCACGAGTCAACAAAGACGCGTACGTAAGTAGGGGAGCTCACGTGTCGAGGTGATTTTCTCCGCGCAAACGAGGGACATCGTCGAGGCGGGAAAAGGCTAGGTTCTGGGAGATCAGCCGAGCAAGGATGGTTCGCACGATCTCTTCGACGGCTGGGACGCTTAGACGCCGTTTTGGAGAGTGTTTGTCGGTGTTTCATAGTGATTCTAGCATGAAAGAGGGGAATCCGATCTTGAGACTGAAGGGAGGACTCTGGGATCGGGCGGCTTCTAATACCCCTCTGAAGGCGACCTAGAGTGATAAACCCCCAAGCCACTTGCCCCAGAAGAACCCTTGTAGATCACTACGCGATTGGGTCTGGACTGCAGAGACCCTTAATCAGGGTCCATCCGCGGATCCGGAGCAAACCTACCGAGTGGTCTCATTGTCCATTGGCAATTCACCACAAAACAGTGTTTTCACAACGGGAAAAGGAAATCCGATTTTCTCAGCATCCAATTCATTCATCTCATTGATTAGACTTTGACCAACAGTTTACCACACTGTCATCTCTACTGTTCTGTAAAGTACTCCCGAAGTACTCCCTCTTTTAACTCCCTTGTTTACTTTGCTTTTTTTTCTCAAACTTTGAGACGTCTCACCCGCTCGAACAGCTGTCCCTCGCAGGACCTGGCGTGCCAGTAAGCCGTTTCCACAGTTCCTTGCATGGAGGCTTGGCTTTTATGCTGTGTCTCTCTGCGATTGATAGATAAGACTGGTCCCCCAACCTGCTGCAATATTGCTTGGAAATGATTTTATCTCAGAGTTGCAACCATCACCACCGACGCGTAAGCCACGGCGCGTTACTCCTGACACCTACTGTATTGCCACGCTAGATACGGCCCTTTGCAACAGCCAAGGTATTGGTGTGTGATACAGTGTAAGCATTGCTGCAGTTCGCTTGCACAAAGGATCAGATGGTTTGTTCTCACTGTGTCAACCTCCCCCCCACTTGAGAGTCGGCATTTGAACTGAAAAGGTTCCCATCAGTCAATTGAGGGGTAAAAGTCAGGTGTCAGAGGCTCATTGGACTCCGCACCTCTCCGGCCTCTGCTGCTTTGAGATCAGTTGACCCGCTTCGCTTGATCCCAAGTCGAACGAGATGAACGATGCGACGTCGTACTGTAGGATGGTAGCATAGAGAAATCGAAACCAGAGGAAGACTCCAGAGAGGGAAGCGGGTTATGTGATTGGTGATATTGTCTGATGCGATTTTGACATCAGGATGCTGTTCAACTGTTGGAAGCGAGCTTTGCTGATGAGCTGATAACAGTCACCGATCAGACGCAATCATCCGGGCGACAAGTCTTCCGTCATGCAATCGCCGGAAATATTTCTGAAAAGAACTTGGTTAAAAATTATTTTTAAACTTATTTGCTCCGAATACTCCTGATATATGTTGCCTAGTTTCCTGATCTCCATTACGCCACTTGTTTTCATTAATGATCGTGACGCTCAAGCGCTGCAATAAAAAATATGTTTCCTCTTCTTCCCATGCATTCATTCATTGACCATGCCGCCGCCAAGTCTCGGGAGCATTAAAGTGTCGCTTGGTATGGTAGAGAGGTGATGTTGAAACATCATGGCAGTCCCACAAAATGAGAACCCTCTGTTGTAGACCACGACGATGCGTCAGAAATAGAGTCACATCCAAACTCCCTCTCCAACAAAAATGACCGAGCCTTTTCCTCCCTCTTAGCGTACAGCAATCCGCAAACGTTGCACAGAGTCTTAGGCCCGAGTGGTCCAGACCTCCATTTCGGTGTCTCAGTTACATGGCAGAACTCGCAAGACCTTGTATGACCCGACACCTTGGGTGCTTTGTGTTTCTTCGCGCAGGGACATGAAATAGTTGCTTGTCGCGACAATGATCGGCGCGTTGTGGAGTGGTGCTTCTGCTTGCTCCGCCAACCATCGGGACTCTTGTATTTCCTCTTTGAGCTCTTGCGTGGCTGCTTGAAACCCTCCGACTCTGGGGTTTCGAGACTACGCGCATATTGGCAGGGCATGATTTTAAAGCCTGGCCTAAAAGCCTTGTAATCCTTAGCGAGCGTGGACGGGATCGTCGCGGTCTGGAATAAGGGGATTTCGCAAAGCGGCCGGCCGAAACGCTCGGGATCGAATTGGAATTCCTGGATCACGTGAGTAAATACATTTTGAGGAGAGAATGTAAGTTACCCACGTCTTGCTTTGTGGCAAGAGTTGTTACGGGAATGAGAAGGTTTTGTGAGGAAGCCATGGCGATTACTTTTTTATCTGTTCCACCGCTTTTGCGACCCCAAGGGGAGGCTTTTTTTGGGGTTTCGATCTCGAGAGGAAGCCATTTTTGCAGGCATCGTGGATTTCTATATGATCTATTTACCGATCGGAAAACTGACGTTCATATGATGTCATTATTAACGCATAAAGACCCTTGAACCCTGACGGAGCATTGACTGTAAATGATTTAGTTCTGCGGTTCCCCTGACGGTGTATTCGGAGCGAACTGACTTTAAAGTTTTAGCGTATTGTGACAGTATTTCTTGGCGTTTTTGTTTTCAGCTTCTGATGTCGTATGATGGGATTTGTGTATCATACTTGTCAGAATCCTATTATGCGTAAAGGACTTTATAACTGTCCTTTAATCATCCCCATGGAGAAAGTTTGCACTACTCAAGGTTTGACGAGTTATGATGTGCATGGGTGGGATGAGAATGGTTCCAGTTTGGTGTGGATCCAAAAGTTGGGAGAGCTGGATCCATTCAGATTCATGTGTTTATGCCTCTTTCATGCATAAAACTAATGTTAAATGGAATAAAATAATAAAAATGGTAAAAAAAAAAAAAAAAAGCTTTTGATGTGTTTCTTTCCACCCTAGCTTCCCATTTCTTCTTTTCCCTTGCTTGTAGCGTCTGAAATTGAAATATGATGTTGAAATACGGTGGAGCTCAAAGGGTCAAACTCTGTTGCCTGTTCGTGTGTAACTACGGGGAGCAAAAGCTCCGAGATTAATCAGCAGCCTTCATTTGGCGGGCTGTCCTCCGCAAAGATGTGATTGGCTTACTAGCATGACCCTCAACTTCCGACCCTACCCTGCAATGATCGAAAGAGAATTTCGCATTCGATGAAAATTGATCTAGATGAACTTGTGGCGCAGAGGAGAATTAATTGCTGATCCTTTGTTGCAAACTTATCATGTAAAAAAAGCAACGCACCTGATCCCAGTTTCAGGTATTCAGGAACCTAGAGGACCTGCTGATGAGGCAGCTATTCGCGGAGTCCGGCTTCTGGCATAAATCGGTGGAGATCAAACTCAAAGTCTTATGATTTTGTAACCTTTTAACCAAACTTGAGTTGTGATTTTTCTATACAATATGATACATTTCTAGGCCAGCCTAATCACATTCCATCAAATACTCAACTCCTCGATTGTACTTTTCCAGACACTGGGCCCCAGCTCTTTGTCCTCACTGGCTGGCCACGCAACCGTTGCCAAACGTGCATACGCCTCTTCCCATAGCTTCAACCCAGTGACATTTTTCCATGTCTCGATATGGCTAGCAAAAGCTCTTTCAAGATCATCCAACGATGAGTCGTGACTACGCGCTTCATGTTTCGCGATGCTATAAACACCTAAAAACGCCCTCCACAACCAAAAGTCCGTTGAGTCGTTAAGTCCCAGAGTGTTAACAGTTTGATCAAGATCCCGTTTAATGATGAAGAGAAATCTCCGAACGAGACGAGAGTCGATAGAGTCGCCGCCGTTCCAAAGATCCAGGACGCTATACATGTACAAGCTTGAGGCTGCGCACATACCTGACCATGAAGTGCTGTATCTTGAAGAATGGGCTGATGAAAACATATCATCTTCGAAGAGGGATGAGAAGTGAGAGCCAATGGTAGCACACAGCAAGCGCGACTCCGAACCTTCGATCCACTCCCAACTTGGATCACATTTATAGCGGTCTTCCTTGACTGTTTGCCTCGCGGTAGTGACGTGCTTTAGACAGTCTATTAGAGGAGAAGCGTCGATGTTGTGAAACTGCGATGATGGGGGAAGAGCAGCGAAGAAGAAAGGCAACAGCTTCATGGCGTTGAGTCGCATCTCGAGATTGCCAACGTTTTGGGACTTCCAGCGGTAAATCTGCGATACAAATGTTGGGAAGTCTGCAGTATTGTTCTGGCGGAACATATTCTTCAAAGAATCACTGCCTAATATCCTGGCCTTGAAGCCTTCATAGGCGTAGTATGTGCTGTAAAGGTCAGTACCGGAGGGGGTCTTTAAGACTGAACAAGACTGACAGTAAGAGGTAGCGATTGGCAAGTTCTTCCTCGAGTCCTGACCGATTGACGAAGCCATCGTCGAGGGGGCTGAGAAGATGTACGGCGTTAATGAGGCCATTGATGTGAGGTTCAATATCGCCAACACTGCCATATGCAGCCTGGAGATGGTTAGTTCTTGGTAAGGATTGGTAGGCGGGAGAGACCTACCTCTATGAAGCAGATGATTGAGACATGTCGAATGAAGGTCATCAGCCCTGGTTGTTGAACATTTTGCAACCATCTCTTCAAGATTTGTATCGTTGACACCTTGTGGAACAGAAACGTTGCTTTGTATGTTTCAAGATCACCGACAGTCCATGCATAGTGAAGGCCCGCAACGAGAAGAGTATCCCTCAGTGCATCAGGATGTTGAAAGACAGACGAAAAGCTAAAGACGATAGATATGTAAGCATTGTCTGGCCGAGGGAGACAAGGTACGTACATTCTTCTTGAGGCTTTGCTTAGTACCAAATCAGCACTGTCGTAGCTGTAGTGAACTGAGCTTGTCAACGGTGCCGCTAGTCTATGCTGCATAGCTTGCGCTTACAGTAGTGAAGTAGCTCTCTAGAGCGGAGAGTCATATCCAAGCCTAAACAGTCAAAAGGCTCCACTGACTTTCCAAATGGAGAATTAACTACTAGAGTGGCTGGGGGTGTATCTGTGCCTATAACCCAGGGTTGCTGTTCGCCTGGAAGGAAGACGGCGTTGCGGTCTCGTAGTGGAAGACCAGGGTCAGCGAACTCGCATGTCCGCCCTGCACTGACACATCGGGTACTACTTTCATCAGTCTGGCATTACATAAGGAACTACAAAGCTGTTGTACAGTATTCTCGAATATTTGATCGAATTTAGAAAGCAAACTCCGACGTACCAGGTTGGTTTTCCACCATCGCAGCGCACGCGGCGCTTTCGACAAGTCAGACACCCAGTCTTACTCCTAGTGTGGGGTCTGCGAGTCCTTGCCGTTGTACTCATAGTACTCGTGCTGAACGGCTCAGGTAAGTTTCACGGCGAGATGATCGGCGATGGGCTGATGAGTTTATCGCTTTTGTGAAATGAGGGAGGGGTTTTGCTTCATAGAAGAGGCGTTGACGAGGAAGCCACTCACGGGATTCAATGATAGTAGCTACGGCTTGCGCGATTTGGTTTTCGGGATTTCGGTTGATCAGCGTTACTACACTAACAGTCATCGGTGGTTAGCTCACTATCGGAAGATAGAGAGTCAGCGTGCTGACCAAGACTTGAATTCTCCACTATCAAGACAAAGTTACTCTTGAGTGGATGTAAGCGGTGTTCAGCCCGTCAGCAACTAACCCTTTTCGAGGAGAATAAACGAGCAAACCCCGCTACCTTTATCATCAAGACAGAATTTGAGAGCAATAACTTGTAGACCTACTCTATGTCCTCACCTATGATCTTCCGTCACCTCAAGCTCTGAAATAATATTATCCAATCACCCAATCATCCAATCACGATGGCCCAGAAACCGAGCCTCATCTTCGTCCCCGGCGGATGGCAAACCCACAAATATTGGGGTAAAATTGTATCCGCTATGGAGGCTAAGGGCTTCAAGTGTATTCCCGTTACACTTCCGACGTCACAGTCAACTAGTGCCGAAGTCAATTTCTCGCATGATGTGAAAGCTATTCACGAAGCTATAGAGAGCGAGACTTCGCAAGGCCTTGATGTCGTTCTGATAGTCCATTCGACCGGCGGGCGATCAGCACAAAGTGCCATGAAGGGCCTCACCCGCAAATCCGGCAACACAAACGAAGGGCATGGCAACGTAGTTGGACTTTTCATGATCGCTGCAGGCTTCGTCCGTGATGATGTATCCTTCATAGACGCCGTCGGCGGTAAACTCCCTCCAACAGTGGAAATCGATTACGAAAACAACATGGTCACCATTAAAGTCGACCCAATCGATTTGTTGTACCACGACCTACCCGAAGAAGAGGCAAAAGATTGGGTTGCAAAGCACATCCCTCTTACACTGACGGTTTTGACGGACGGTTATGAGGCGGCGTATGAGGGATGGAGAGATGTGCCTGTTTGGTACATCATGACCAAGGATGATAGGAATATTCCGTTTGAGGCACAGAAGATGTTTATTCGTGGGGCTGAAAAGGCCGGTGCGGATGTGACGAAGAGAGAGATTCAGAGTAGTCATTCGCCCATGTTGAGTAAACCTGACGAGGTTGTGAAGCATCTGGAGGAGGCAATCGAGGCTTTCACTACCTGAGGCGTATATGCATTGGTTAGGATCTGACAAGATTATCGAACCTTTCCCATTACCTCATCGGTATAGGACGAGAATTGCCAAGACTGGCTGATAGAGAAATTATCTCGCGAAAGCATCTCTTACTTCTTATCATCCGGTGTTCTAGTATGCAGGCTGGTTGTCCATGAGCACGCAGAGGCCAACGCAGAAGCCGTGAATCTCGGAACGTGAGTAAATAAGCATTACTCTCTGAATGAGGGCTCCACGTGTGAACCTCTTCTAGTAAAGGGCCTATCTTTCTATTGGTTGTCTAGCTCCCGTCACCTAAACCCTTATGCTAAGCGAAAGCATGTGAGTAGATAGCTGTAGTTATATAAAAGATATTCACCCATTGCAAAGAGACACGCTTCCAGTAATGAAGAAGGTTTCAAATTTAGCTTTCCCCACACAGAATTAGCCTGACTTGCCATGAAGCTCGGGAGACTTTTCTCTCGAGGTATCCTGAAGTGATGCGGGTACATCTTGGCGGATTTGATGAGAAGCGCTATTCGCGACTGATAAGATGCAATCCTAAACACGACACTTTGTGTGTCGACCGCATCGATTCGCTATCATCATATTCATCGGATCATAGCTTTACACCCCAGAATGGAAATCCGACGTTCTAGGAACAGTCCCCAGACAACGCGAACCTCTTTCCGTCTTTCCAAAAAATCATATCCTCCTTTCAGCATGTGGCCATTGGTCTCCACACAGGCTTTCTAAGCAGGGATTTTCCGAGACGCACGCTTTAGACAAGACGTCTTGAAAGGCTTTGCAGAAGATCTTCAAGACTAAGCAACTGACAAGGACAAGCAAGACCTCCTCGTATCTATCAAGAGTTTCGCCTTTCACTTCACCAAGGAGCCCCTCAAAAGACCTGAAGCGGAACTCAATACGGTGTGTGAGAACCTTGATCTCCTATGGTATATGTTCTTGAAATCCAGCACGGTTATGGACAGCGAAAGCTTGTTTCAAGATCGTCTCGTTCTTCTGTTGCTGTAGACAAGGCATTTCGATCTTGTACACAAAGATCTTTACAATGGGCAGAACACCGCAGAAGACTGGGAATCTTATCTCTTTGCGGACAGCTTACAGCGGTTCTGGGTAGAGCTTGTTAAAAAAAAAGGGACCGAGGCTGAGCTGCGAAGCCTTGCTACTTTCTCTGCCAAGGTATTGTCTGCTGGTATATGTGCAGCTAAGATTACTTTAACGGGACTTTGGTATATGCTCGAGGCCCTCGAAACTAGCGACGAGAACACCGCCAAGCTTCTACACGGGGCTGTCATCTGGATGGATCTGTGTTCTCACGCACTTCTCCGAGATTCCGTTCTCGAAGGAGCTGAGCCACAACGACTCCCGCTATCCCTTGGTCCGTTTACCCACAGTCAAAATATTGAGAAGCCTGGATTCAGTTTGGAACGGTGGTTATTCTGGAGACATCGCTTTCAAAAGCTTAGCCACGACTCTGACTCTTCCATTGCGCAATTTGCTAAGAAGGGTTTCATGGCCATGTTCCACTGTGGTCGAGATCTAGACTACAGCGTTCCAGGAGAAGACTTGTTTGCCGAGAGATTGCACGCTACTAAGTGGACTGAACTCGTCAAAAGTGGAAAAGAGAGTCTGGACGGGGATGAGATCGATATTGACCCGAATTGGGTGGGCTAACAGGACTGGGGAGAATTCTGGAGACGGGTGTTTCTACGAGGTGTTATTATTCGTAGATAGTGAACATCGAACATCATTTATTCCATGTACCTCGCTTACAAAATGACACAGTCTAATCACACGCCGGCTGAAAGGACAACACGCTCATAATGGACCAAAACTTATGACAGTATTCCATACTCTTCAAAGTCTGCTCAAAGGATAATCCGTATCCTTTCCAATAGCAGACTCAATATCCTCACCGCAAAATTTCTGCAGAGGGATAAACTCCTCTCCTGGGGTATCCGTAAAGACTCCTCCATACTCATCAAGATCATGTTTCGGATACTGTCGTGCAGCCATCCAGAGCCTACCGTCGATGGGCTCCGGACTGATCGGATGATGATGCTGAATCGCCTTGACAGTGACTCAAAGAAGAGGTCGAATCAATGAAAAGAACCATACGTCGTGGAAGGTGTCAAGAAAGCCGGCCTTATCGCATGTGTTGTGATAGAAAGCAAAGATGATTCGTGTGCCGATATTTGTGCCGAGTCGAAGGCTGCGGATCCAGTTGCGTCCTGACATAGCAGGCCTGTCCTCCGGGGCAAGTGAATCATAGACTCTATGAAGCGCCTGGTATACGTGTGCGGGCCACTGGATCTTGTAGAGCTTAAATCTTGAGAATTCGTCGAGTGCGTCGTGTTTCATCGTCGCTGTCATGTAAAAGTTGTCATATTGAAGCTTATGGATGAATCTATTCATGTCATACAAATAGCAACGAGCCAGGCTTCTATTTACAAACCTATAATTGTGGCATTCTGTCTGGGTGAAAGCATAGTCAAAGTCTACTACAACATGATATTCCGTAACATCGTCTTTACCGCCCTTCGGTTTTGGCAAGCTTCGTCCAGCAACTTCTTCGGGAAACTCTCCACCATTCATATCGCGCATCCTCTGATACTCCTGGCGAGCATACAGAGCTGCGATATAAAACTGATCAGAGTCACGGAAAAGGAAATTCTGGTCCCAATCGTCTTCGATGAGTGATAACGCAGCATCGATAAAT
Source organism: Fusarium algeriense (assembly GCA_002982035.1). Taxonomy (NCBI): domain Eukaryota; kingdom Fungi; phylum Ascomycota; class Sordariomycetes; order Hypocreales; family Nectriaceae; genus Fusarium; species Fusarium algeriense. The sequence goes on from PVPY01000466.1 coordinate 55,375, forward strand.
TTACGAAGGTCTCCGAGAGGGCCTATCACTGTGCCAGAAATGAGAAAGCGAGAGTCACTGTATCGAAGGTCACCTGTATCCGTCTCGAGTCCCCATTTCAGTCGAGGTTGTGTCGAGAATGGTACCACCCAACACCTTGGATCCGTATCGCTTTCGGGCCAACATCCCTTATCCGTTCCCCATAGAAGGGTCTGCCTCACCCCAGTGCCATGAAGTTGGCTGACGGTAGTTCCACGCTGATCTGCCAGTCTTTGATCTGCCTCTGCCATGAGTGTGAAATATCGCTTTATCATTGCCTCCGCTGGTAGTTGAGCCATCACATCGAGCCCATCAACAATAGTGACCAGATCATCCTCAGCTCCTCCCGACTCATGTAAATAGTCCCTGATGGCGCGTAATTTAGTAATGTGTGCCTTTTGTGCATCTAAAAATGATTCGCCCCTGTAGCCCAAGATTGTCGGTATCGAGTATCGGTTGGCGAGGGCTGAAGTGACGACAGTGCAGACTTGACGGTTCGCGACGTTGGCAGGAACGAGGTAGTGCAGTCGGGAGATTTTATGCGACGAGCTCAGTAAATGTGAAAGATTTGTAGTGTAGTCAATATCCTGTATGTAAGTCAGTTAGCTTGCCTGTGTTATTTGGCAGTAATGTAACAGACCAAATTTCTACAATTGAAATATAGAAATATGAGGACCATGACAATAACAAAAGCCCGGCCGCGGATCTTCTGACTATGGTGTCGTTGTAAATTCCTTCCTGGTGCAAGCACCCTTACTCTCTCCGACCACTCGGCGTGGGATAGATTGGAGGATTGAGATTGTTTGTATTGAAGAGCTTCATTTTGTTGGTTTCAGAATATTGACGACCAAACAAGGAAGCCTACGAAGAGCGGCTGAGGTGATAGTTAAAGCTCAAGGGGTCAATCGTGGTGGTTGACTGCCAAGAGAAACACATTCTCTGCTTTGCATAGCACTGTGGTGAATGCAAAAATATGGCGTTCGATTCTCGCCCTTGTGTTGACACTAATTGTTACCTGGTATTGGTAGAAATACAAGATCTGAGACAATCGCCCTTCATTGGGATGCTTGGCGAGGGGAACAGCAACACGGAAGGCCTGGACCGTCTCGCAGATTCAGCCTGTGCTGGAAAACGGTTTCGTATTATTGACCAACATTACAAAGACGACAAGATATTTCAGCTACATGTTTGTCCAAAATTCAAGGTCGACTAGGTCTGCAATATGCGATGTCCGGTCGGCTGACAGCCATACCGTTGTGAATCATCCCAGAAAGCCTCCCTTGATGTGGTTGTTTCCAGCCAATCGCGGTTCCAGACTTGTGACACAGTAAGATTAGATTAAAACCATGTTTCTTGCCAATTTTACAACCTTTATCTGCAATTCCTCAGTTGTTGTCGAGTCCTTCAAGTTACAGCGTTCGGCAAGAACTCGCCGTGAAACGCTCGGAATCCCGAAGTTGAGAACTACTCTTTGAAGGAATACTGGGCTCTTTATGATACTATCCATTCCTACAGTGTGCAGAAACCTAGAAGAGTACGAAAATGCTTGCCCTTTGGTATGTCTACCGGTGCCATCGTGAAGGGACGCGTTAGTGACTAGGTGTTTTCATCAAAGCATAGCTCAGAGCGTCATTGGTCTAGGGGTTAGGATTCAACTCTTCCATTGAGAAAAGTTGAGGCTCGGATTCGAATTCCGGATGACGCACGCTTTTTTGACAATTTTTCGTCCTGGGCCAATTTTTGGAAAACGGGGTCAGTAAGCGAGATGGATCTCTAGGGCCGCTAAGATAGCTCAAGGGATCGGGAATAAGTATAAACATCAGAAGGGATCATATTTCAGCATGAAGCTGAGCCTGAACTTGTGAATATTATCGAACTATTACCACATAAACGAATCAAGGACTTGGACAATCTCCCCTCCTCCTTCTCTTTTTTTCGCCGTCATATGAGAATCTTTTACGTCAAGAAAGCTGCTTACAAAGGTTGGAAGCATGCACTCTGAAGGGCTTCAGTAGCTGTAAGTCGCTCCTAGAAATACAAATCAGCATAAAATACCGCTCGGTCTCAGTTCATCGTACTCACTTTTGGGTCAAACCGTAGAAGCTGGTCAATCAGACTTATCATGTCATTATTTACCAGCATTCGGTTGTTAGAGTTGATAAAATCTGTCCAGGGCTGTTCAGGATGTTGACCGATAACTTCGATTTCCTCCTCCTCCAGCTCAAGTTCGTATTCATTCATAAAGCGGTATAGCTTATCAGTTCCGAGTACTTCAGCAATGTTCTTTAGTTGATCCATGAGGCCAATTCCATGGAAGAAAGGCTCTTTTCTGAAAACCATTGCTGCGAGCATAGATCCGAAGCCCCACATGTCTACGCTGAAGTCGTATCGTTCGTAGCTGAGAAGGAGTTCCGGGGGTTTCCATAGACCTACGCAGACGTCCAAGTCTTCGTCCGGTCGGTAGAAGTCTGCTGAACCCCAGCCTATCAGTCGGAGCTATCGATGCTTAGCAACCTTGTTATTCAATAAGTTGTTGTTAGTGGTACTTTTGTATTCGCACGGTCGACTACCACGTTGTGCGGCCTTATATCGCGGTGCATTACACCTTGGCTGTGAGCGAACTCTAATGCTGTGAGTAGCTCGTGGGCATAGAATCGAATATCCTGATAACGGAAAAAAGGATAAAGATCTCGAAAGTCTGTGTTGTCTACATATTCAAGGACGAGACCTATGTTGGCGCCCTATCCTCATGCGGTCAATCGGCGTTCAGACTGGGGCTTGGGGATATGCGAACCTCCTCACCTTGAACAGCATCTATCAGTTGGATGATATTAGGGCCAGTTCTTAGATGTTGGAGTATCTCGATTTCTCGACTGATCCTATCTCTGCTGTGCTGCTTGAATAGCTTCATGGCATAGATGCGACCACTTGGGTCGCGACATTCAAACACGATTGCATGCCTTCCTCGCCCTATGTCAGTCATGTTAGGGTTAGTGCTATCAAAGAAATGCATGGCTAAAGTTTAGCGCTACCTAATTGTTTCGGAGGCGACATATCATAGAACTGCTCTGGGAGACGTTAAGAGATAGGAAATAACTGGCTTTTCGTCGGACTTACCAGGTTCCGAATCCGGATGGATGGGCGCCATCTTCAAGATGCTTAGACCTGATAGACTACTTCTCAAAATCTCGATACTGGTATCATGATCAGTGAAGTGGTTCGGCATGTGAAGCAAGGATGATCTGTTCAAAACCCCGCACAGGGCTGACATGCTTATTCAGCCTGAAAGCAAGGAAGGCTGAGTGAGTTACACACGCACTTTGAACACTGATATACAATGGAAAATTGTAAGTATTTAGATTCCACGGCATGGGAAAGCATATTTCTTGGTTTCGTTCCTGTTGAGGGAGATTTCAACGATACAGGTGGATACTGGCAATAACAAACACAAACAAAATCCTAACATCCAGATACAATGGGTCCCATCACAAAAAGAAATGGAAACCCATGTGGATGCCGTGCATAGTCGAATTATTTCTTTTCCACCTATATCGTTAAGAACTTTGTCAAATCAACCAAGAATGCTGGTAGGATGGGAGTACTCTGTACATGATCAATTGCCCTGATTACCCTAAAGCCGCTTGGCCGGCAGTTCTTAGTTTGACTTTTCTCGTTTGCCCAAGACTCACTCAAAATCCCGGCATTTCTGCATTTTAGGTTCATCGGGTTACGAATAATAACACCCTTTTTGGAAGTCGCCGTGATTGTGATAGCTGAAGCACCCAGAAGTGCCTAGGCTGAACTTGTCGTGATCCTAACGCCCGAAACTGGGGATGCTGGGGCAGACCTAGTAACTAAGAACTAAGCTTATCCGATATAGGAAAACGACAAGGACCGCACTGATAACCCTGGAAATGTGCCTCCAATCGTAGCGATCATTCACGGCCAATTGAATTCAGCATGTGACACAATGTCCAATTTTGATCAGACCCTCTCCAGTAGCAAAACGCAGATTAGATGAATACCCCACAATTCAAGGAGCAACCATAAGCCACTGATGCAACTCTCTGCTAGTTACGGGTCGCGAAGCATTCCCAGTTAGGAGATGGCTGATGATCTGGTGCGTGCTAAAAGATTGCCGGCGTCATGGGTGAAACTGCCTAACGCTCGCAAGGCACAATTCATGCAGGGGGCTTTTGGCTGGTCTGATCCTTCGTTATGCGTCATGGCAGGCTTGGACCTCCTTGGTTTCTTTCATCATGAGAGTTGCAGTGACTGTAACGTCGACTATCACTCCATCGCGACCTGGAGCTGAAAAGAGATACAATGAGTGAGTCACTGACCGATCCTGGCACCCTGCCTGGGCATGGAGGTCAGCCCGATCGTGGCGTTTGCTGTTTGGTGTTTTGTGAGGGCATTCAGCCTTTTACGAGGTGGGGGCCGGGAAATAAGGCCTAGCCCAAACATTAACTACAATAGGAAGCCCCTTAATACAGTCCAGCCCAAGCTAATGAATACCGCCAACAATCGTGACTCCTCGAGACAATCTTAAATAAATGGCCTTGGAATCCTTATGTTGGTTCTTGCCTCCCATCTGTTTTGAGTAAACTCTCGTTAGTAACTATCCGCTCGTTTCTTACTCCGCTTCAACGACCAACACCAACACTTTTTAATCTAATCAGACTTCTTTGTCTCCAATCACAATGCGTTCCGCCATCATCCTCACTGTCGGTGCGACCGTCGTCGCTGCCTCCCACCCTGCTCTCGAGCGCCTCGAGAAGCGTGATGCAAAGGAGTGCGCTTCTGTCGCCTCCAGCATCCTCCCCGACCTCACCGCTATCCCTACTCCCGACCCCTCGCTGGCCAGCTTCATCGCCAAGCAGACTGATGCTATGACCATGACCGATGCTTGCGTCATCCCCGCCGTCACTGGCTCCATGGCCAAGGAGTACACTTCCTACGCCTCCAAGCTCAGCTCTTGGTACATGGACCAGAGGGACGGTATTTCTTCTCTCCTCGATGCCTGCAGCGACGTCCCTGAGGTCAGCTCTCGCATCGCTTCTCTCAAGGACTCTGCCACCGTTTGCGACAAGGTCACTTGGGCTAAGGAGACTGGTTCTTCTACCAGCGATTCTGCCAAGTCCAGCGACAAGGGTAACGCTGCCGGTGTCAACTCTATCAAGGCCGCTGCTGTCGTCGCTGTCGCTGGTCTTGCTGGTGTCATGATGCTGTAAAAGGCTTCACATCATTGATGGAGGGATAACAATGGAGAATACCCATGGGTGACGGCGTCTTGGCCTTTCGATTCATTCGGCCTGGTGTACTGGTCTATAATTTTTAAATAAAAATACTCAATACAAGCGTTGTGGCTTCTGTAGCCTTTCTGTAATAGCCTGACTCCCCTCCTTCTCGCGCGCATATAAGTCTTATTGACGCGCCCTTTTGATATCTCTGTCGCCAAGCCTCATTGTCGCCTACCAACAACAGAGCGAAAACAGTCTCGGCATATAATCCGATCATTTGCATTCCCCAGCTGCAATCCTCGCAGATCCTCGTGGATCAGCTTGGCATGTTTCCCAGAAGGGGTAAAAGCTTTTGGTGGGCCCGGTAGTGCATAGCCGCGATTAGACCTTGCCATGGCCATTGCTGACTGACCTGTAACTGTGGCTACTGGCAATCGACCAGAATGTCTCAGGCTGAGATTACTCGACGTCCAAGGCGATTTGTAAAGACCGCTTGAATGGCCGGAGCTCATCCCAGATCTCTAGGCAGTGCTGACATATCGTGTCCCGTTCTAGTGCTTGTTGATAAGCAGAGTCTCATAAGCCATCGGTCCTTTCAAATGTGTCTCAAATTGTCAAAGGGAAGTGCCAGCAGACTACCGATCAGATCGTCATCCAGTCCCTCACCTCCGTACCATATAATTGGGTCCGGTTCCTCTCCCTTTTCTATTTCGGACGAGGCGGGAGATAGTAGAGAAGGTGTGTCTGGTAGAGACGGGAAGTGATAAACATCGCGAGGGCTTGGCTTTGTATGGCTACCAACGGGTTCGAATCCGAAGCAGTAGTCATCTGTGAGCTGCGAAATTGGCGTTAGAGGGGGAAGAGCATCCTCAGTCGGGAAGTGGAATCTCTCTAGGTCTTCTCATGTATGTTAGAGGGCATTCGCGTCGATAACAAAAGCTTTGCTCACTTCTGGAGTCTTCACCTTTGATCTCGATATGCGACAATGGAGGAGAATATGGATTGTAATCAAGGCTTTTGGGGGCATCTTGATTCGCGATTTTAGTCTTTTGTGTAGCCTCTTGATTGTCTTGCTTTCCCTTTTTGCAGCTATAACTGTCAGTGGAAAGTCAATGGAATACCCAGAAGAGTGACTTACGGTGACCGACGAGGTCCTATCACGACACATTCGCATGAACTCCATTGGCAATTACTGCAAGGTGATTTCTGTGTAACATCGCATCGGACCTTTCTGGATCTGCATGTTAGACATGCTCTTCGAGCTCTGCGTTTTCGGCGTCCAATTGTATTGCTGGTGTAGATCTGTTGGCCCTCTACTGTGACGTCCGACATGGTGATATGAGGCTAAACAGCGCAAGAAGTGGTAAAACAAGTCGCCAAAAATGTATGGCACTTACCGAGATATCTCACATATAAAGAAAGTTAAACTTGTCGACGATCTGCAAGTGGAAGCGGTTATCGGACCGCAACACGGCATTACATAACCGTGTATAGCCGTGCGGTCCGCATCCCCGCAAACCGCACCCTCAGCCGTCCTTATCCCATCCTACATCTCCCTTATCGAATCAGCAGAGCAACAGCCCATAGTATTTCGTCATAATGTCAGACTCCCACGACGACTCTGATGGCGCCGAGAGTCGTCGCAAGAGAATCCGCCAAGCCTGTCTCAATTGCAGGAAGAAAAAGGTTCGATGTACGGGAGAGAAACCGATATGTCAGTTCTGTAATCGACTTGGCCAACCTTGTGTTTATGCGGAGGATGGGAGGAGTCTTAGAAGGACGAATTTGGCGGTTCAGCCTGTTCTGGGGGACGTGCCTGAGGCTATTATGGTATGTGGCCCACTACATGTTCGTTGGGTTGATGATGCTGACTGGCAAGGATAACATTGCGGCGAGGTTTGCTTCGTTAGAGGATCAGATATCGACATTACAGGCTACAGTGGAAAGGTAAGACGCGCTGTCGTCTTATTCTCGCCAATGACTCCATTCTGACTGAGTTATAGATTGCTGCCGCTCGTCACAAGTCAACAATCACTCCCCATCAAACGCACCCACTACCAAGCCAATACTCAATCCCAAGCCATCCTCCAGACCCCTTCAACAATACAATCACATGCAACTGAACGCCCTCAACCAAGTCTACTTCTTTTTGCGGCCGATGTATATTTCCGCTACTGTCATAGCCAACCTTACTCGCTCTTTCACGAACCAACGTTTCGGCAACGTCTAGCCGACAATACGTTGCCAACTTACCTACTCTGGGCATTTCTATCAGCCGCAAGACGGTACTCTTCTCTACCGGTCACTCAAGGCAGTAACTCCGACGATGCGTCCAGTTATGCTGCTAAAGCTTGGGAAAGCATAGATCTTCCTTGGACTGGTAATGCGGCTCCGGAGAAGATTCTGACAGTCATACAAACTATAATCTTGATAGTTAGTACTGAGGTTCCAGGTGAGTTACTCGCTAGTCAACAGAGAACTGTTTGTTGTTGCAGGCCCTAATATTTCCATCCTTCAGCCGGCCTCTGTAGCCAAGCTCACATGAAACTCGGCTTTGCCATCCGCCTTGCTCAGAACAACAAGCTCCATCTCGAGCCTGACGCATCACTCCCAGCCGCAGAACGTGAGGAACGAAAACGAACTTTTTGGTCCCTGTATCTTCAAGACACGCTCATTAGTCTGTCCCGTGGTCGCTTCTCCGGCATTAGAGATGAAGAATGCAAAGTCTCTTTACCATGCTCAGAAGATGCATTCAAGGAGGGCCGTGAAGAGAAGACTCCTTTTCTGGAAGAATTGACGGGTGATTGCGTGGAACAAGAAGCTGTTGACAGTTGCTGCCCGTTGGGTCTCATCATCGTCATGGTATCAATTCTTGGCCGTGTCTCGAATTATGTTCTGCATGATACCCAGACCTCTCAAATGGGACTGCCTTGGTCTTCCACAGCTCCTTACGCCACGTTGTCATCGGCTCTTCTTCAAGCTGAGCACTACTTTGGAATGAATGAAGACCCAGTGGAAAGCCTCAAGCAACGATGTACGATCGATGGTGTCGTCGATCAACTCCTAGCAGGTTCCTTCATCTTTGCCAAGGCCATGTTTCATCTTTCTCATTGTCTGCTTCATCATCCTTTCCTCATTCAACAGCGGCTCCAGTCGAGTAAACAAAAAGCTCCATCGATATTTATGAAGACAGCTTGGGAAAAGTGTAGAACGCACGCGAAGAGCATTACGGACTTGCTGGACATGAAGAACCAGAATGTTCTCATACTAACGTCGATTTACGGGTACTGCATCATGGTCGCTGGTACGATCCATTCCCTGTCCATGAACGATGAGAGGGATCACATTCGAAAAGAGAGTCAGAGACATTACCGTGCTGCGATGGAGTCGTTACAAGACCTATCCTGCTACTGGAATCACGCTGCTCTGATGGTAAGTCCATGCACATCCTTGTGTGCTCTCAATTCATTCTAACTCTGATGGCCACAGGTCAAGCGGCTGGAAAGATTCCATAGTCAGTGCGAGACTCGCGGTCAAGACCTTTCTCCATCAAATGTCCAGCGTACCCCCGGAGATGTCAAAGCTCTGTGGCAAAGTGTCGACTATACCTCTTTGTCTACCCCGACAAGACCCGGGAGCCCTACACTGGCGGTTCAAACCTCAGTCGAGGCAGACTGGGCTTTGTCAACGGACATGTTCGACTTTAGTGGCTTTGGAGGGTTTGCTGAAGGTGTCGACGTCTTTAGTATATCATTCGTTGATGGTGATATGACGCTTGGTGATGAAATTCCTGGCGGAGTGCATCCTTGGATCGACATGACAAAGTGAATATAGATTAGGGAATCATCGTTCTTCTTTCCGAAATTGACCAGATATCTCTGCCTGCAGTATATACTCGAGCCCTTAAAGCCGAGTCACCGATCACGAATCACTACTAAATACAATGCCGTTCCTCTTCCGCATGTCCTCCATCACAGTGAGTACAGTACGGCTTAGTGCCCTCAAGTCAGCTTCAGCCTGTTTATCATTCTCCTTGATAATACGCCCAAGCTCCTTTGCTTCCCAAGTCAAATTCAGCATGTTGGTATACTCGGGATTAATATCACCGAGTTCTTCTGCCTCTTGAGATCGAACTCCATAGTACAGATATCCGTAACATTCGAAGCCTGACCCCCGAAAATCCTGATGGTTCCCTTCCCGCAATAGATCTCAGTCGGTGCATGTGAGTCATAAATCTTGCTTGTGCAAACAGAAACAGTAAAGTTTTGCTTGTGCTTCGAAGCCTCAGACGTGTATTGGAACACAATCAAACCACCACCATCAACTCCAGTCTCAAGAACGACAGGTAAATATGTTTGAGATGAATGTGTTCCGAAAAGGCGGACGGCAAATGTGACGGGGTAACAACCCATATCCCACAAGCAGCCTCCGCTAAATTTAGGCGAGGCGACATTTGGGACGTTGTTTTCGGTAATGTCTCCAAACAAGGGCGAATACACTGCCATCGAGAGATGGGCGCCATAGATCTTGCCGAACTTCTCCGTCCTGGTCTTTTCATCATCAAGTAGCCTTTGGAGCGTCTTGAAGTTGGGCTCCTGGATATGTCGATAGGCTTCTAGAATGAAGAGACCCTTGGAGTCAGCCAGTTCGTAAAGAGCCTCAAGCTCCATCATGTTGGAGGCGAATGGCTTTTCCATGATGACGTGTTTACCAGCATTCAGAGTCTTGATGCCTTGTCTGTAGTGTAGCGAGTTGGACGACGCGATGTATACAACATCGATGTTGGAGCCTTCAGACAGCATGGTATCCAAGTCATGGTAGGCTTTCACCGAAGAAGCATTGTTGATAGAAGGCGTGTCGGAGATGAATTTGTTTGCTGTGTCGAGCTTTCTGGAGTACACAGCAGTGAGCTCGAACAATTTACTCCCCTGACATGACTGCACGAAAGAGTTTGTGATCCAGTTCGTTCCCACGACAGCGAGGCGTAAAGGATCAGACATGTTGGGCGATTCTTAGCTTCGACTTCCTTGAGAATAGAGAAATAACAAATTGAGAGACACAGAGATGAAGCGAGAGACCGTGCCGTCCTTATGCTTGTAAATTCGTGACATCATGGCTATGACGGTGAGAAGTCCGTTACCTGAAAGATGACATTGGTGAAGCCATTTGGCGGCACAGCATTTGGAGCTGCCTCAATATGGCAATTCGCGGCGAGTCTAAGGGAATAGGGCGGAAACATGCATTAGCGGATTACGTAAGTTGAACCTTTGACTTATCTCTGTTCTTAGTGGTATTCTCGTAGGATAATTGACCTTGCCCACGGAAACTATGGCATTGACGTAATTAATTCATGGATTCCGAATTACCCGTTTGCGTAAGAGCCAAGATATGCCGAAGACCTTGTGCACATTGCCGAGCACGTTGCCAATTGGCTGAGGCTCAGGACGTCGTTAATGCCGTGACCGGGGTTGTATAAGAGCCCGAGATACCGAGCATATCACGTCACGGAAATATCGAGACCTTTGAGATTCCCCAACTCTTACGCTGCCAAAACACTCAATTGTGAAGACAGTCGTTTATTACTATTATTTACAGCTTGTACCAAGATATTCAACAGCCATGAATGGTGGATCTTCGGATTTCCAGCAATCCCAAGACTCTCCTTATCATTCCGACACCTCCGCGCCGACGCCGAAAACTCCACGTGTCTTGTCGTGCAATCATTGTCAGCATCGCAAGGTGAAATGCAATCGCGTGTTTCCCTGCAATAACTGCCTCAAGGTCTGAGTTGCATCTCATCTCAACCCATCAATATTGCCGTACTGACTGATAATGTACAGGCCAATATACCTTGCGTGCCGTCAACGCCGGCTCCTCCACGCAAGAGAAGAGCGCCAAATGCCGTCTTGCAAGAGAGAATCAAGAATCTTGAGGCCCTTCTGGAGCAATATGCTTCTCAAGGGTCACCTAAACAATCGGCCGATACAAACGGATCGGCTCATGATCTTTTAGAAGCGTCTGCCAGATCATCGCCCGCCCGGTCCAATGGCCATAGTACGCTGACGCCAAATGGTCCTGGCAAGTTGGTAGTTCGGAATGGCGGATATAAATTCCTGGATAGCTACATCTGGGGGAGAATACACGATAACGTCAGGCAACCCATTCGATCATCGTGGTCTCTGTACTAATTGAAAATGTACAGATTTCAGAAATGCGTCATATTCTTGATCAAGATACTTCGGACGAAGATAATTGCAGCGATTCTCCTGCCCCCCATGAAGACGATGATCTTCTTCTGGCTAAAACGTCGGCTCTAAGTCTCAATGAACAGGCTCCATTACCCTTTCAGATCCTTCGTTTGTGGCAGGTGTTCCTGGAGAGGGTCAATCCTCTGACCAAGATGATACACACTCCCACTACGGAGCATCTGGTTATTGGTGCCATGACAAACCATTCTAACATATCGCACAAGAATCGTGCACTTTTGTATGCCATCTACCTTGCATCTGTCGTCACTCTTACGGGCGAAGAGGCTATGACTATGCTTGCCTTGCACAAGGATGAAGCGATACAGATATTCACACAGGGCCTCAAGAGGGCATTGAGCAAGATCAACTTCCTCAGAAACTACGACATGGTCGTCCTTCAGGCTTTGGTTTTGTACTTGGTAAGAATGCCGCTTTATCCAAAAAAAAAAAAACAAAAAAAAAAGCTAAATTATTGCTGATACCTTCACAGATAGCCTTACAAGGCCGCAGCAATCACGACGCCGTATGGGTTCTCAGCGGCGTTGTAATACGCATTGCTCATAAAATGGGCCTTCATCGTGACGGTGAAGCACTCGGTCTAACCCCCTTTGAAACAGAAATGCGGCGCCGAGTCTGGTGGCGAATCGTCATACTCGATTGTATGTACGCCGCGACATCGGGAATGAACCCAACACTGCTACCACTGGGATGCGACACCGAAATGCCTCACAACATAAACGACGCCGACTTCTCACCAGAGTCCAAAGTCATTCAGCCCAAGCAGGGTCCCACAGAAATGGTCTTTGCCCTACTGCTCTACGAGATTGTCAATTTTGTCAAAGACCATCGCCTTTCCGAATGCGACCATCTTCTTCTTGGAGGACAAGACGTCGAGCCTGGAACTCCCGAATACAACGTCTATCGGGAATCACTTAACGATTTGAGCAATCTCGGTGATGAATTCGACAAAACGATGAGTGAAGTGGAGAAGAAGTACTGTGATGCGTCATTAGGACCACTTCATGTCTACGCTCTGGCCTTTCGACCTCATATCCTTCGAGAGGTCAGAACGATGGCGACTGCAATGGATGAAATACCAGAATGGGGTACAGAGGTCAAGAACTCCCATGATAATTTCTTCCGAATCTGGCTTGCTCATAATGAGAATGAAGTTGGGCTCCTTGATCTCACAGCGAATGGCCCTTTCGCATACTCTTCAAAGTCTTTCTTTCACTTTGACTCGCTGCTGTTCCTCGCCGGTCAACTTGTTCACCGTTCTCCCGTTGGATCTCTTACAGAGCGGACATGGAGTCTCTTCGATCGGTTCTACTATTATCATGATGAGTTGTACAACCTATCTCAGCGCCAACATTTCCAACTTGCTAGACTTTTGCTCAAGGCCTGGGGGCCGCGAGAAAAGGCTCTTGAGCAACTTGGAACTCCTTTTGAGATACCAATTTGCGTCCAGAAACTTCAGATGGCTGTGTCGCAGGCTGGATTATCATGGATGACCCCAAGAGACGTTCCGGTCACACCTATGAGTGGTGCAAGTAATGGTGGAATTGATCAGTTGCAGGTTGGCACAAATGGATGTACGCCGACGGATATGTTCCCAGACATGAACATGGCTGGTGACTGGCCCATGTCGGGTAACCTCCAACCTATGGATACCCAGAACCCAGTTCTGCCTATCTTTGGCTTCTTCAATAGTACGACATGGTAGGGACATGGATTTTCTTCGGGCAACACGCGGGAGTAACGTGGGAATTCTGGGGTTGCACTGTCAATAGTCAATTATAGATATCTGTTATATGGTCTCAATAAATACTGGCCTTCTTATCACATTATCCATCCAACAAATTAACAAAGCCTTCAGGAAGAGGCTTTTCCTCAACCCAAGCTTGAATACCCTCAGCAAACAATTCCGGAAACTGTAAATTCCAAGCATGAACAGCTCCTCTGATGACACAAGCAGCACTCTTATTCCCATCCTCATGCCCCTCTTTTCGAAAAGTCTTAGCCATTTCTTTCGCACCCTCAACATCATCACCTTGATCTCCAGCTGTTGCCAATATTCGTTTGTCTTTGTCTGCAACGTCTTTCACATTATCATGTTGCCACTTCGTAAGCCCGGCGTAAGCGTCATTCACCAAGTTCCAGTCATTATTGGCAGCGATTTCATTCTTTAGCCGGGTATGGTCTTTGAGACCTTTCATCCAGACACTGAGAGTATAAAAACCGCTGTTCATGACGAGTTTGAGGCCGTAGTGTAGAAGACTGGGTCGCTCGGCTGCCCAGATTTGCCATGGGCGGAATGGGGTCGAGCCAGTTACAAAGGCTGATTTGATGAGGTCTGGATGTCGGCGGATTAATTCCATTGTCGTAAAGCCGCCTAGCGAAAGGCCAACAACGTGCGCTTGTCCACCATGTGCATGCTTTCGGATGAGATGCGCAACTGAGTCAGCAGCGAGTTCAATTGACCAGGGTCCTATCTCCCTCGATTGGGAATGCTTTGGGAGATCAGGAACGATGAGATGATAGTAGTCATTGAGGTGGGGAATAACGTGCTCCCATTCGAGATTGCAGCTGAAGAGGCCATGGAGCAAAACAATTGTCGTTGAGGAGGTGTCGTTATAAGACTTGAAGAATAGATCTTGTTGAGGTGTAGATGTTTGCGACATGATTACTGAATTTCGCCGTCACACTTTAGCCTTTATTAGGTGATGTTATCCTGCAGAAGTTCAAGATCATGCTTGATAAGGACTCAGCTGAGCTGCGCCACTGAGTCGGCGAATGTTTATCCGAAGATGACATTCAGACAGCTTAATCAAGTGCCAAGCAATTTTTGGCGCGAACGGCTCGAAATGGCCATAAGCGAGATGAATATTAGATAGAGTATTGACTCTAATAATACCGCAGGAGAATAAAAAATGGTTCATTATGTGAAACTACAAGGATTAAGCGATCCGATGTTGGTTGCGTTGGACACTCTGGCCTCAATGTCATATCTATCTCGAAGGATTCAATTGGAGGGTCGCTTGCGCGTCTTCGCGACTACCAACACCTTCTGCCAATTTAAATGGTTCCATTGTTTCTCCAGTCCTCGAAAGGTAACTCCTTGGTCACCTTACTCAATCCCTTCCTGTAAACGAGCTATTATTGCCAGTGACTTTTTGAAAATGCAGCGTCGTACAAGTCGCGGTCGGGAGTCAGGCTATGAAATGGATGCAGAGACCCCTGCGTCCACTAAAGCCGCTGAAACAACGCTGGAAAACAAAGGATCGACGCCAATTCTCCACAACGCGGCGGCGGCCTCCACCCAAGCAGATCCGGCGATGGAGGATCACGACGACAAGAAGTATCTCACAGGCTGGAAGCTTCATGCTTTGAGCGCAGCGTAAGTCACTCTTCAAAGTTAATATTCCAGTGATTCATGCTTACCTTGCCAAGGCTATGGATCAGCCTCTTCTTGTCAACGCTTGAAACAACCATCGTCAGTACATCATTGGTCTCAATCACCAATGCCCTCAATGGCTTTATACTGCGCGACTGGATCGTCACGTCTTATTTGTTGACATACACTGGTAATCTGTTACACCATCATTCGCGAATGATTGCTGACTGTATTAGGCTTTCTGACCATTTACGCCAAGCTTAGTGATGTCTTTGGAAAGAAGACGATGCTGTTGCTGGCATTATTAATCTTCACACTTTTCTCCGGTCTGTGTGGCGCTGCGAATAATGTTGTTGATCTGTAAGTCCTCTTTAATCTATGCTCTCGCTCACTCTGAACCACGTCCTAGTATCATCCTTCGCGCATTCCAAGGCATAGGCGCATCAGGCATCTACGCCATGATCTTAGCAATAGCTCCAAGCTTGGTGCCAATCCGCAAATACGCAAAGTACATGGGTGTAATGTCGACCGTCTTCATCACTGCAAGTGTTCTTGGTCCTATTCTTGGTGGCGTTATCAGCCAGCACTCTACCTGGCGTTGGGTCTTTCTCCTCAAGTATAATCTGTGACTGTACATTCATTCCTCACATACTAACATAACGCCATAGTGTTCCTGGAGGAGTTACCGCCTTCATCATGGTTTGCTTCTTCCTCCCAGCATCAGAAGAGTCTTCCAACCTCTCTCTACTAAAAGTCTTGCGGTCCAAAGTCCGACGGTCAAACTGGGTGCGTATTGACGTGCTCGGTATAGTGCTTCTGCTTGCTGCCTCAGTGTTGCTTGTATTTGCGTTGGAAGAAGGAGGCACACGATACTCATGGAGCAGTTCAGTCGTCATATCTACGCTTGTCATCGCAATTGTGCTTTTCGTCGCGTTTGGGTCCTGGGAAGTACACGTCGAAAACTCTCCAAGCAAGCAAGAACCTGTGTTTCCCCCAAGCATTTGCAAGGACAGAATCTCAAGCGCCATGCTGTTGTATGTCACAACGCCCTTCCATATGCCTATGGAACTAACTACGTACGCAGGTCTACATGCTTCGTCGGCTTCCCTTTTGTGTCAATGGTTGTCAACATTCCTCAACGAGCACAGGCAGTATACGGAATGTCACCGTCTCGAGCTGGCATCATCTTATTACCCATGATGCTGACCTCTCCTGCAGCGATTGTTCTCTCGGGCTACCTGACTGGCAATGCAAAGGTTCCGCCAGCGTATCTTATCATCGCAGCAGCGGTACTACAACTTCTGGGCGTAGGCTTGACATGCTCACTACCTACCGAATCGACCGGTATGCCTGATGCTCAGTATGGGTATGAGGTTCTCATGGGTATTGGGTTCGGTATGGCTTTGGCTACCGTCTTAACCTTTGCCAGAGTTGTTGTCTCCGAAGCAAACCTGCGTATGTAAAATGTTCCAAGCGTTGGTTAAGATACTGATAGAAGGCAGCCGTAATGATGGGTGCTTTGACGCAGATTCGAGTTCTCGGTGGCACAGTCTCACTCGCAATCTGGTAGGCTTGACCTATTGCCGTTAAACTAACACGAAACTGACCCGTTTACAGCGCTACTCTTCTCAACAACCATCTGAAGCCTAAATTGCACGACCTTGTATCTTCGCAGCAAGCGGCAGCCATCCTCGATTCAGTAGCCGCGATAAAGGATCTGGACCATTCCCAGCAAGCTGCTGTTAGGAAGGCATTCGCTGAGGGTTACAATTTGCAAATCATCTTCATGACGGCCATGTCTGCTGCTGGTTTAATTGCTTCTCTCTTCCTGTTGGAAAGAAACCCCCGTATAGCCAAATAAGCAGCTAATTCTGCGTGCTATTTTTATATCCTCTAATATGTTGGAATTTGTCTTGTAATTCTCTATAATTGTTTCCACTGCACATGTGCCTTGATAACCAGAAGTTTCCAGGATGCTGGTGGGCCAGGAGTTCAACGTTGTTATTTGCCTTTCCAAGCAGTTTCCATTACCTCCAAAGCCGTAGTGACCTTCAAATCAGGAAACTTGTCGTCTAGCGCTGGAAGCTCTCGAGGAACAAGATATCTCCCAAGACCAGCTTGGTAATGAATCATAGCGAAGAAGGCTTCATCGCCTTCACCATGACCAATGGGCGGGTAATCAGGAAAGAATGATATCTTGCCCGACTTCAACTTCTCCAGGCTATCGACGGCGACATCGAACTTGGTCCCTGGCAAATGTTAACCTCAATGGCTTTTTGGAATGTATATTGCCTTACCTCTGGCCTTCTCAGCTGCCTCGATTAGTTCGTTGAGTGATAATGTGTTCGCTCGAATGGCATTGATCTTGTCCCATTTCTCGAGGTCCATCAGGCGCGCAACAAATCTAGACATATCTTGAGACGTGAGGAAGCTCGCCTGGACGTTTCCGTCTCCTGGAATGATAGCCCACTTGCTTTTCATATTGACGATGTTGATCCATGGCTCCAAATTACACTTCCAGTACGGCATACCATAGTAGTCGAGAAACCAACCGTTGGCGATCCGTGTGTATGTTAGGTTGGTCTTCTCAAGCTCATCGATGGCTTCAAAGGTGTACCGAGACAACGGCGACAGTTCAATGTCCCTGCATTGACGGTCAGCCTAGATCAAAGATTCGCAAACGCCCTTACTCCTTGACATGCAGCATGTCGAAACTGCTTATGACAAATCGTTCGGTTGTTGGTGAGCGCTTAGCAGCCTGAATCAGATTCTTTTGAGCCTGATTTGTCTCCTGTGAAACGACGCTGATGGCGCAGATGAGAATGTTGACTCCTGATTCTTCTAAGGCCTTTGTGATAGCATCGCAGTCATTATAATCCACCTTGAGGTAGTTCACAGCGCCCTTCGGAGGTTGTTCCTATGAGTTTTCTAAGTATCAGGTTGTCGAACAGCTCGAGAAGTCATAGGTCTTGTTACCTTTCGTGAGAAGACATAAACTTTGTGCTTCCCATATTCTACGAGGCCTTCGACGATTGTGCTACCCACGCTTCCGGTCCCGCCAGCAACAGCAACGACATCCATGATGACAATTTGGGTCTTTGGTAGGTATTTGGATGAAGGGATGAGAGCAGTCCAAGCGTTATATATCCAGATGGAATCTCGAATGATAATTCTCTCCTCACGTGAAACTCTGCCCATGTGTGTCGTGACAAACAGATTTATTAGAGGGGTAATAGTCAGCAGGCTTTGATAATAGACAAATATGGAAGTTCCGCCAACCTTGAGGTTACAAGATGGCGGGGCGCATTACCTATTGCGGTAGCAACCTCAACTTCGCCACTTTGAATCCCACCAATGCTGACCGCCTCCACCACAGTATTCACACTTGATATGTTCGATCGTGGACCTCACTATGGATGATATCACTTTGGCATAAGTAACTACTAGAAACTATCCATTGCCGAAGCGCAGGAATCGCTCATCATACGTGAGCCTTCAGGTGATTGGTATCGGCAACAACAAAGACACTTGCGAAAACATCTATACATAATGAAAAAGAACTTCAATTTATGGCTTTTGGACTATCATAAGAACGAATAATAACAACTCCATGCGCCGATATGTCAGAAGATGCTCATCACAGCTGACTTCGTTCATAAACAACAGGCTCATCAACCTCAACAACCTCCTTCATATTCTCCCAAAGCTTGATCGACTCAAAGACGGTTTCGCTAGTCCCTTGTCCCTCAACAAACCAACTCAAACCAGTGCATTCCCGCGTGTCTACATAAACCATAGTCGATAAAGCGAAGCGATCATTGGCAAAGACTTCCAAAACGTCACCGTCGCAGAAGATGCGCAAGTGAAGCTTTTCCAACTCCTCTGATGCATTTCTGTCCGAATAAAAGAGTGTAAAAGGTCCTGAAACCGCTTCCTTCTCGATGTCGGCTTCGTAGTTTGACTTGCTTCTGTCGACAGTGATCTTCTCGCCTTGAGGGGAGTAGTGGATGGCTGTTCCTTGAGACAAGTCGTCGTTGTGTCGAATCCAGAATCCGAGGCCTTTGTCGTTTGGCGATACCTTTATCGTTGCTTCCAGTTCCCAACTTCCAGTATGTGTGTTGACAAGCTTTCCAAGGTTGGCCTTGCTGTCAATGTTGTTCCAGTAGCCGGGCTTGTCTCGTCGAAGTCCCTGCAAATCTGGCAATGGTCGAATGCCCAGTGTCTGCACCGTCTTTGATCCTCTGCCATTATCAGTGGCCTTGATACATCCGACGTCCGCCAACGACGAAGTTAGAGTCCTCGTAATATTCTCGACGTTGTATAAGAATAGTTCTCGAGGGATAGAAAAGTATCCAGTCCAACCCTTGGATTCCCGTCTGGTCAAGGTAAGATCGTCCTCCTTCAACCATCCCCAGACAATCCTGTTCTTGGTAAGGGGATGCTCATAAGAATTTGGCGCATAGAGACATCCGTGATCGAGAATCCCACTGTACTCCGGCTTCATCCTAGGACCCTGTTCTGTCTGCTCGAGAGATGCAGCCATCCAAAGCGACCATTGATCACTGCCCTCCTTTGCACCGGGCTTAACTCCACCCTCTGTTCCCATGAGTAAAAACGGACGCTCCTCAGACTCGTTGTGAAGGGTCATAAAGTTGACACATTCCCAGTTAACACCGAAGTCGCCGCCCCATCGACCAGAGGGGCTGAATCCTGTTGGTAGATCGATCAAAGGGCCGAGGTATGTCCACCGGGTCAAGTCGGTCGGTGAGATAGCGTAGAGAAATACCGTAGGTCCACCATCAACAACACCTCCTGATACGAAGCCATACAAACTCGCCTCGCCGCGCATCTCGTCCAGAGCAGGCCATTCAGCCAAAAAAGGGTCTCGGAAGCCTGTAACGGTGACGCCTTCGGGTTCACCTTCCAAGATCGGGTTCTGTTCACTCTTCTGCCATGTCTTACCACCATCAATTGATGTTGCTACTGATAGTCCAGCGCAATTGCGTGTATATGGTAAAGTCCAATGGATGGGAAGGTGTGTGATGGAGGAGTAAATAACTGTAAGTTGGCCTTGTTCTCCTTGAAGACCTGTAGGGTGAAGACAGCCAGTGAAGATACCCTTGTCATCATAAGGTTCAGAGGGTTCCAAGATTGGATTTTGTGTGTCTTGCTTCCATGTGAGACCATCTCTGCTTGTATAGTGACCCCAAGTGATGTCACCCCAATCACAGGATTTGGGGTTCCCTGGTGGCAAAGTCAGCATGAGAGAAATGGATGGTCTAGAATGGAGTAATTGTATTGTTGAGTGCACATACATTGATAAGATAAGTGGTATGTGCCTGTTGAAGGGTCGTATCCAGGTGCGCACGGATCATTTATCCAACCTCGAGGTGCTTTGAGATGGTACATCGGCGAAGGATGCCATCGAGGGCGGGGTGTAGTGTTTTTGATCGTCATTGGAATCCGTGCCAAGATATCCAGGTTCTTTGTGCCTCCGTCGAGCATTTTATGCTTTTTACTTGCAATTATTCACCGTTGAAAAGATGTCGAAAGATATGAAAACGAAAAAAAGAAAGATGTGATGCGACAATGAAATGGGTTTTGCCTAATAAGTAGGTCATTCAGCCGACCTCTCTAGACCCCAGATTACACCCTGCCGTTTCAGTTTGCCGATGTCGTCGGACCGACAGAGGTGGGCATGTAGCTAATCAGCTGATGAGAAGCGTTTTGATGGTGGAGACACCCGTAGATCGTTTATCGGCCAAGGGAAAAGGCGTTGTTGCATGGCGTGTCCATCTAAGGTAGTTGACGCTACAATATCCGTAGCAAACATTGACGGTCCGAGATCAGATCCGTAGCTTGAGCTTCCCCGCGCATGACGATTAACTTCCATTGCTATCTGCTACTTTTTTGGGAAGTGTCCGACTATTTCCCCGTACAGTCGAGATTTGTTGACTGACATGTCAGTCAGCAGCTTCACCGACCGCAGATGTGAATGCAGGGTGACAATGGCTTGGCTGATCACTTCACCTGCAGCTGTGATTCGGTGGGATATAGACCGAATAAAAAAGCAAAAATATCCAAATTGGTCACTGTACATGTGACGCCAATCTAAAGTCCTTTTCCCGTCCCATAATGTTACATACCCCATAGTATACCCGCTTGGCCTGCCTGCCTGCCTGTTATATCTATGTAGAATGCGCATCAACCTCGACAGCACCAGTGCTATCTCCAAATTGATCCACCCGCGCTTTGGCAAATTTACGTGCACTCACTCTATGCTCAAACAAAACATCCAACTCTCCATAAGTCCTGCCTTTTGGTTCCGGAAGCCGAAAATATGCCCAAACCATGATAAGAAAACAAAACGCCGCCCAGAAAAGCCCTGTTTTTGCACCCCAGTTCCATGCATGTACACCAAGCATTCTTGGCATCAGTGTATTATTTACCAGGCCAGCCATGTTATTAAAGTTGCGCGCCAACACAATTGTCTTTGCTTTCAGTCGTGTCGATGGAATTTCTGCCACAATGGTGTAGCAAACTGGTCCGACTGCTAGATCGTAGATGAAGGTATAAAATATAAGTAGACTGCCGATTGCCCATGATGGGCCGGACTTGGTTTGAGGTGCAAAACCAAGACCACCGACAACTAGAAGAATGATGAAAAGCGATGTCGTGCCTGCGATATACAAGGTGCGACGTCCATATCTCGCCATGAGGAACCATGAAAGAATGACGCCAACCGCACCAACAGAATACTGTACAATGTTAAGGGTAAACGCGTTATTTGACGACAAACCGGCGCGCTCATAAAATTGGACTGAGTAGCCCATAAGGACACTACCGCACATGGCTTGCGCAACGTACGTGATTGATGCGATCTCGGTTCGCCTCAAATCAGCTCTCATAAAACAATGCCAATAATTAGTGCCCGCAGACGTAGCCTTCTCAAGCTCATTCGTCTCATGAATCATCGAGACTTGTGCATCAGCATCAAACTTGAGATCAGGTTGGGGCGTGACGAGGCCCAGAATAGCCTTTTTGGCATCTTGGTGACGGCCCATGCGAACCAACCACCAAGGCGATTCTGGTGCAAATATTGTGCCGGCGATGATGAATGGTGGCCACATCCATTGTAATGCAAATGGAACGCGATATGACCATTCATTATCTAGATTGAGAAGCCCACGAAGGACCCCTGCCGATATCAATTGCCCAATAACCCAGCAGAGATTCACATAAGCTGTGAGGTAAGGTCGCAGAACAACGGGAGCGATATCAGACGCATATGCCAAGGTCAACGTCTGAAATACACCCCACGGAATGCCCATCAGGATCTGACCGGCGAGAATCATTTGGATATTCTTGGCAAAGAACACAATAAACGTGAACGCGACCATGATGATCTGCGCCAGTATCATAGTCTTCTTGTATCCAATAGCATCAGATACCCAGCCATTGAGATACAAACCAAAGATCTGCCCGCACATGCCGCCGACTTGGATATACGTCTGCCAATCCGCAGAGACAACCATGCCACCATCGGGATTTGGTTGGTTGCCATACTTGTTGCGGAACCTAAAAGCAATTAGCCTTTTACACGCCGTTGTAACAGGGAATAACGAACGATTCATAGCCGTAAAATGAACCAATGAGAGCCATGTCGTAGCCTTCCATGATAATGGCCATGGAAAACAGTAGTGAGAAGCCAATGGCCTTGGGGTAGAGACGCACGGCGTCGCGAAAGGTAAGCTCATGCTCTAGCGCTGTGGCGGCGCTGGCCTCGGCATGTGCTTCTTGGCCTTTCAGTTCATCGGCGGGCATATGGCTGACTTTGGACGATGGCTTTGCCGTTGTGATAGTGTTGGGTGGTGACACGGTGTCTAGCGACGCGTTCTCGCCGCCTTGGCTCATGTTTGAGGTTAGAGTTCGAGACACCAACGGTGCCTTTTTGACGAGTAATTAAGCTAGGGGTCGTTCAATTCTCCGAGTGGCAGTGTGCGAGAAAAATCTCAGTAATTTCTCGGGGTTTGGCGACTCCAAATCCGCAGCCGGTGGGTCGGCTTAACGAGGACAGCTCATGAGGTCTTTAGGGGCAAATCGTCATTGCATGAACTCCAGATCTGGGCGCTGCTCGTCGGTCCGGGGAAGATATGATTAATCTCGTGTCGCACAACCCGCGATATGCTTATCAGGGGCGTTTAACGGGTCTGGGGATGGAGATGGCGATCCAAGCCAAGCAAATCCTGGGGTTGAGG